>CAJNIZ010046615.1:78188-116117 GCA_905231905.1 Symbiodinium pilosum
AAACCCTAAACCCTTAAGCCTGAAGAAGCAGCCCTGTCGCAAGGCGTTCTTGCGCCGAGTGCGCGCGTCATCCTCATCTTCCCCATCCGGTTCACCTCTTTATGGAAGGTCTACCCGAACCCCGAAAGTATGTAGAACTATAACCTTTTTGGCTGTTTTTAAGGGTTTAGGGCTATTATTTTACATACTTTTGGGGGTCCAGGTAATACTTGAGGTTCCAACAGGGTGTCGTGGCAACATCACCTGTAGCAGATGGAGATCATGGGGCATGAGGGAATGATAAGAGTAATTAGCTTCCATTTCATTTTCCATTTGATCCTCCATTATTCCTGTATACCCCTATAGAACCCCTATACATCCGTTCTTACCCCTATATAAAGCTTGTGTAGCCCTAAACCCTTCTGACTAGATCGGGGCCTGGCATGAGGTTCCTATCTTGCGGGTTGTCTGTTGTGGTTTTCCTTTGGTGGCTGGAGTATAAGTGGGTGTCTCCCAAATGTTTAGCATCTTTTTAGGCGTGCCTATACTTAAGGATTACAGAATTGGGGTCTATATTGGGGAGCTCCCGATTGTGGAAATTACAGACCCTAAACCCTAAATTAATCTCCTGGAGTGAAGTTTGCAGCGTTGCGTGTGAAATCTGTCTTTTTAGTCTGAGGCCGGGTTTACAGTTAGGCGTTTAGGGTATCAGGTTCAAACATATGGATGGGATGCCGAGGTAAACTTGGCATGCTGCGCAGCATATCAGGACTTACTACAAGCTTATGTGCATGTAGCATTAAATCCCTATTCAGGTTTCCATACCCTAAAACCTCATGAACATTGCAAGCCGACAAAATCGGGCAGAAGCAAAAGGTACCGTTGAACAGGGTCCCCTTCATCAAGCTCGCCAAAGTAACAAATCTGCGACCGTCCCCCTGGGAGGATCTGGAAAGTAGATTCCCTTTAATGGGTTGCCAGAAGCTACCAAAGAACTTTATGGGGTATCAGATTGGAGGTCTACCCTCTGCATAGCTTCAGGGGTCTGAGGATGCGTGACTTTTCAGTCAAACCGGAATGCGCGGCTCAACTGCTTCACACTTTTCACAGCGAAAGGGGGTTCTTTTCCTCAGTTTCGGTAGATGCGAACACACACAAAGAGGCCTGGGGTTCCACGACAAAGGGTATGACATCCGCGCTTTTGATGCATCTAGGCTGCTATTCCCCCCAATGAGGCTGTAAGTCCGGCGGACGCAAGGGGCTGGATGTGCTCAGACGAGCGCTTCTTGGCGTATTTCGGCTGACATCCCGCCCGATGAGCCCTTTAGTCCGGCGGACCCAAGGTGTTGGTAGTAAAAATAACACCTAGATAATCCCAGTTTCCATTTCATTTTCCATTTTCTTTTCCATTTGATTCTCCATTATAGTGCCCTAAACCCTATATTGGGTACCCTAGTATCCCCAAATAAAAGTGCCAATAGACGTCTCGGCAGGCGAAAGTCTGATGTGACGTTTGCAAGTCCCGCGGACTGCGGTTTAGGGTTTAGGGTTTAGGGTTTTGGGTTTAGGGTTTAGGGTTTAGGGTTTGGGGTTTAGGGTTACTCTAAAGCCAGCTTTGCATTAGGCTTGCCTAGGTAAAACCCTCAATGGCAACGTTGATCGAGGGGACCATGCCAGGGAGGCCACTTGCCATCCCCGACAAAACCCAGGCTTGGCACAGTGTAATGCCCTCCCTGAAAGGTTTACTTTAGGGTGAGGATGTAGTAAAATGGAAGACTGGGGCGCTCTTCTTTGGATGATATGTTTGTGTGCTGTTCCCATGGTTGAACCGTTTGACCTAAACGCCAGGCGAGAACCAGAGAACCAATTTTGAAAGAAAACTGATTTAAGAATTGATGCACATATACGTAGCTAAGCTAAACCTTCTACAAACCCATCGCCCTTGCACCCGTAACCTAACCAATAAACCCTACACTATATACATATACATATATATACACACATATTTTGGGTATTTGGGCTTACGTAATTGCATATACATATAAACTTGTATATGTAAATATACACATGCCCTTATGTACCCCAAATACCTCTACATTCTCCGATGGGGAACCCCAAGTAGCGCCTTCTTCGAGCCACTTGGTCCACCTGGCCACCAATGACCAGCCGAGACAGATCATGAAGCATGCCTTGCTGATTACTGGAGTACCAGGCTTTACAAAGGGGTTATATGGTTGAGGGTTTAGTATAAAATGTAAAAGAGCTGAATAGAAAATGGAAAGTACTCCATTTTGAAGCATTCGGGCTTCGCTGCTGGCATGGCCATACAGCATCGCCAGGAGGGTTTAGGATTTCAGGTGGCGTACGATACAACGGAATTACCCATATTATGGTCTGCCAAAAAGGTTTTTGGGGGGGGTCATCCAGGAATATGTAGGGTTTATGGGTACCCCAACGCTGGAGAATCAAATGGAACAGAGAACGGAAAACAAGATGTAAGCTACTATTTAGGGTTTAGGACCTGGGGGTGATAACGGAAGATGAAATGGTAAATCGTATGACACATGGAATTGTAACTTTTGCTTTCAAAGGGTTTCGCGCTGGTATTTATCTTGGTTGGCCTCTGGAACCCTTTGAAAAATACAAGTATATAGGGTCCTTATGAAATCAAGTAGGGAAGATATTTATAAGTACCCCAAAGGCCAACCCATTTATGTTAGAGAAAAGAGTTCCCCTAAACCCTAAACCCTAAACCAGGCAGTAAGGGTCAAGCTTCAAGGGATGTAGGCGTTATACAGTACAGGCTATGTAGGGCTGTATATGGATGTGTGTAGGTGGGGGTTTCTAAACCTTCTTCTGAGCCCTCATTACACGACCCAAACCACACCACAGGACCACAGCCGTTACTTCCTTAAGCCCCAATGCAGCACTATAAAACCTGTAGAAACCCAGGAAACTCGTTAACCGTCTATAAGTCTATAACCTTCTATAGAGGCTAGGAACTGGGAACTATCTTTAAACCCTCTAAACTCCGTAAAGAAACTTTACAGACTGTCTAGAAACCCTCTATCTCTGTAGCCATGAGCCCTGTACAAAACTCTAGAAAAACCTTTTTAACCCCTCTCGTCACGCATTTATAACCCTGCTATATACAACCTATGAGCCATCTGCAAACTTCTAGAAACCTTGTGGAAACCCTGTATAGACACGGTTAAGCTCTCTATGCACCTTAGAAAAACCACAAAACCCAGACCACAGGACCTCCTGGGCATTGCGTTAATCATACTCGATATCATTGACCACTAGTTGGGTTGGGAGAGGAGGGCAACCCATGAATTCTGACCCCTGTATCTTCATTTTCCTCTAAACCCTCAGCCCTAAACCTTAAACCTTCAATCCTAAACCCTCAATCCTAAACCCTACAGAAGCCCCTTTAAAGGGACCCTAAACTCTAGACCCTATGCAAAAAATTCTTTCATTCCCTAGAAACCCACAGTAACTTAAAGGGACCCTAAACTCTGGCCCTAAGCCCGAAACCCCAAAAGAAATCCTAGACCCTATAAAAGCCCCTCTAAAGGGACCCTAAACTCTGGCCCTAAGCCCCAAAGCAAAAGAAACCCTAAACCCTACAAAAAAAACCTTTAAAAGGCACCCTAAACTCTGGCCTAAGCCCTAAACCCAAAAGAAACCCTAAACCCTACAAAAGCCCCTTTAAAGGGACCCTAAACTCTGGCCTTGAACCCTAAACTCCACAAGAAAGCCTAAACCCTACAAAAGCCCTTTTACAAGGGATCCTAAACTCTGGCCCTAAACAAATCCTAAACCCTACAAAAACCACCTTTAAAGGGACCCTAAACCCTAAACCCTTGATTTCTGGCTAAGAAGGAGCGGCCACTCGGAAGACCAGGAAGGCCCGAAAGCGGAGGTTGCCACGGAGGTGGAGCCTCGGCTGACAAGGATCTTTAAAGGGGCTTAGGGTTTCAGGTAAAGGTTGAGAGGATTTGGGGTTAAGGTTTATAGGGTTTAGGGTTAAGGTTTATAGGGTCTAGGGTTAAGATTTATAGGGTTTAGGGTTTACAGGGCTTAGGCATCAGGGTTATTAAGGTTTAGGGTCAGGGTTTATAGGGTTTAGGGTTTAGGATTTAGGGGTTTAGGGTTTGAGGTTTAGGGATGGAAATGGAGAATGAAAAAGGCGCAAGGAAAGTACCATAACGGGTTTAATATAGGGACTGCTATAAGGATCAAAGGAACCTTAAAGTAGCTTTAGGAGGGTTTGAGGGCTGTAGGGTTGTAGTTTAGTTGTTTAAGGTTAGGAGTTCTAGGTGTTTAGGGCTTTAGGGCTTGAGGTTTTAGGTTTGAATGTTTCAGAACTTTAGTGCTTAGGACCCCTTTGCGGGCTTTACCCTAAACCCTAAACCCTAAACCCTAGCGTAGGGTTTGGGGTTTAAGGCTTGAGGTGCTGGATTCTCTACTTACTGAGACTGGTGTTTTAGGGTTTAGGGTTTAGGGTTTGGGGGAATGAAAAAAAATGAAGCTGCTATACGCCTTAGAGCTTCTGATGTTTAATGGGGGGGGGAGTGAACGAAGGGACTATCTAAAGGATTATGTACGCATCCACTTCCAAACTCCCCATTTCGCGCCAGTAAACTGAGGGCTTCGAGGGTATCTAGAGGGATGCATGTGTTACAACCCTACATAATCCTAGTTTCCATGCAATTTTCGACGTTCTTTTGCATGTGACTCTGCATTACTACTCCAACACCACCCCCCCCTCCCCTGGGTTGTCTTGAAGCTCCTGTATATATTTTCCATAAACACAGGGACCCGAACATTTTATAGCTCTTTTTTAGGGGGGATCCCCAAGAAGAGAGGCTTATTTAATTTTGGGAAACTCGCATAGTTTAAGAACAAGGGACCAAGGATTTTTTGCAGTGCCTCTTAAACCGAGGCCCAAACCCTCACAGGGACCGGGGGTTCAGAGCGTTTGCACTGCATGTTTCTGGCAGATGTATACCACGTCCCAAATCTGAAATCAGGTCATCTGGGGACAACTGTCTACGAGCACCACCTTTTCTTTGTGAGGTGAAGTGTGGCGATTGTGCAAATTTGCTACTTTGAGGTTTTGTTTCTGGAGTTTGGAAATTAAGTGGCTGTCTGTGGCATAACAGGAATATGAGAAGACCCTAGTACAACCACCATTATCACCTGTCGTCTACTGCTTCGGGGGTCCACCTACGGTGTAGGCTTCAAGGATGAGGCTTCTCGGATACAGCCATTCTCCTTGGGTCCTGCCCCCACCCACTCACAGTTTATAACAGGGGTCGTATTCAGGACCTAATTATACTATAATCAGCCCCTACCCATAATAGGGTCATAGTACATGTTTGAACCCCATTGTGCTCCGCAACTCACCTTTCAAGTTGCCGGATGGTATGATGCACCCTAGCTAGACCCGCAAAAAGCTCTTGAATGAACTCTGACCCACTCTTACCTAAAGATCTAACCCTCAATAGCCGAGACACTCTGCACTTCATGTGGTATGCCTTAACTTGCCTAAACCCTAGTAGTTTCCATTTTCTTTTCCATTATCCCTATAGAACCCCAATATATATATATACACCTAATATTCTATCTACTTAAGGGGGACTGAGGATCATCACTCAACTTCACCCTCAGCTCTAAGCCTGAAAAACTCCTGACCACTGAACCATGAATACTAAATCCTACAAACCTACTCTGTACACTTTACACCAAACTCAAGCCCGGAGACAGGCTGTTTGAGGAGTCGTTAGTCTTCCATCCCCTGGCCAGGTCGTGGTTAGGAATTTAGGTTTAGAGTGCGTACTGCTGGGCGGGAACTCTGAGTAAGGGCTGCCAGGCGGGAACTCTGAGTAAGGGCTGCCAGATAACTTTCCCGCTTCTTCATATTTTAGCACTAGGACCACACAAAGTAGAGGAGGCTTTGCCGTTCAGGTGGATGTATGTGTGTGTCTAAACTTTGGCCAGAGGCTTCAGATTGACGTACTTCGAAACTAACAGATTTATCCGTCGGCCCTGCCTTATCTTAGAAGAATGACATCCTATTCAAGACCCGAAAACTTCCTTTTGGCTCCCCTTTGGCGCAAGAATGAAGGATGAGTCCTGCTCGAAGCTGGAACGTGTGGCTGTAAGCCCTGTACATATGGTTATCACATTCCCCCTTTCCGCAATCCGCAAAAACCCTACATCGATAAGATCATGTCTGACATGAAAGGTGATGTGTGAGCACACACGTTCCATACGGAGCCTCCCAGCTTCACGATGATTTCCAGACCTGTGGATATGGGTCTCCTTTTCTGCTATGACAATTTTTCCTGCGCCACGGCGCCTGATGTGCTCCATGTGAATGATTTCGGCCAGCGAAGCAACCGCAATCAGAAGCGTCAGGATGTTCCTTGCTTGAACATGGCGGTGCCCCGAAAGTGCATTCCAAGCAGATACAGACACAGGTAAGTTCAAGCATGTGCTCAAGCTATCGACAGTCACAAGTCCCATGAGTTGTAGTTCCAGGGCTTATTTTTTCGTTGTATGACTGGCTGGATCACCGAGAGGAAGAACACAAGGGGAAGCGAAGTCTTGGCGTGGGTGCGAAGAAACTCCTCACTCCCCCTAACTATGAACAAGCACTCCCCACCCCGAATGTTGAATACATCCACCACACACACTCTCTCTCTCTCTCTCTTTCTTTCTTTCGTGCGGGCACACTCTCTCTCTCTCTCGCTCTCTCTTACTCTCTCTCTCTCTCTCTCTCTCACTCTCTCTCTCTCTCTACATATATACATATGCATATATGTAAATATACATATATAAACTGGCTCTTGCACACCTAGAAAGCTGGTACCTACACATCCCCAAACCAACGTGGATTCCCAACAGTGGCTCTAGAACAAATCGACCACCCTAGTTGAAAAAGGCCTACATGGCACACACAACTTTGGCAAACCTGGTAATCATGGGGTTCCAACCCTAAACCCTAAACCCTAATCAATTATTATTATGGGGACCTTAGGATGAGGAACCATGCTAGGGAAGGGCATTCTTTGAAGCTCGGGGCTGACTCGGCCTCATTTGTCATGAGGGCACACCTCCGGTTTCTTTATGTTGAGAGGCGACATCTTGAGCGCA
Organism: Symbiodinium pilosum; assembly: GCA_905231905.1. NCBI lineage: Eukaryota > Dinophyceae > Suessiales > Symbiodiniaceae > Symbiodinium > Symbiodinium pilosum. Next base: position 85,332 of record CAJNIZ010046615.1, read on the forward strand.
AAGAAAGCGTGTAGGAACCCGATGCGGCAAAATACGTGGATTCCGACCAGGATTCCAGGTAATTATGTCTTTCGGCTGGGGCTCTTATATCCTAGTGCAGAAGACATCGAAGATGGACACGCACACAGCATAGTCCAACCCCTCCAGCATTAAACCGGAAGCATCCCCTAGCCCTGGAACAAAGCACACAAGACCTTTGCCGAAAGGTGTCTGGCGCAGCCCAAAACCTTGACAAACAGCCTTCGCGTGCCACCAACCTCAGCGACTGCAAACAGATCAAAACTTACCTGACGGCACTTCTCAACACCACAGGTCACTGTTCTGTTGAGGGTCCCTACGGAGATCAGGGATATGGGTGCCGCAAGCCACTATGGGACAACCTGTTGCGAGATTTAGCCCCACCCCAAACGGCTCATTTGATCAGCGTGTTGGCTTCATCATGCTGAACCTGGGAATGCTGGGTTTGAGCGTTTTCCTAACTAGAAGGTTGTACGCCTGGGTTCAACGACATGTTTAAGGAACCCTGGGAACTTACATTAGTCCATGTAAGGGCACCGGTAAGCTGTTCTAATCCCATAAGCCCCCTGTTATTGCCTTTCCATTCCCTCCCCAACTCTTCTCAAGCACCAAGAAGCCGTTTACCCACTCGGCAAGCACATTTTTAGAAACACTAGTGAAACCTATAAAGCTATATAGTAGGAACTATGGAGGACTACATTGACTGAAACAAGGGCACGAGAAAGCTCCGTCATCCCCTGGACACCAAATAGACATGCTATTCTGAAATTCTGCTTAGTTTCTTGCTGTTCTACTGCAATCAATAAAACTGTTGTAAACATAAACCCTGCGCCCTACTACCATAAACCCCTAAACCCTAAACCCTGAACCTTCTTACCATAAAACCCCTAAAACTGTTTACCCAGCCAAAGAAACAGAACCATTCCTTCTTCTCCTTCGCCTTGAGCTTGGAGGCATCCTAGGCAGGGCTTATGGTTGGCCAAATTAAAACTGTTAAGGATTTAGGGTTTAGAGTTTTGGGATTAGGGTTAAGGTGATTTTTGGGACTTCATTCCATTTCAACCATTAAGATGAGGTTAGTTTTGCCGGTTTGGGTTAATCAAATCTAAGCACCTTGATGGGCTACGTAGTGTCCTATGGGGGAATGGAAACAACAAAATGGCACTTGCTACATGTTTAGGATTCAGGGTGACAAAGAAAATGGAAACGAGTACATTACTTGGGTTTAAGCGCAACAGCCCCAGATGAATGTTGCCGCAGATACAATGGTCCTACCACCCCTCTTTTACCGCATGTTCATGGTGGCACATACTGAGAGTTTGTGTCAAGGGGGCTTGGGATGCTTAATTAGTAGGCACCCACGGACTTGGCTGACACACGGACGAAGTTTGTGAATGTAAGCCCATTTCCCGATTTCCTGCATCTAAAGCACTGCAGAAGCCTGAAAAAAATACCAATCTCCTCTTGAGGTCTCTTTGAAGTATCCTATACTACAAGTATACAAGGAACCTAGGACCCTAAACCCTAAACCCTAAAGCCCCTATAAACTTGCCATTACTTAGGGTTCCCAAATTTCCCAATTCTGAAAGTTTGAAATCAAAATGACACCTAAACCCTAAACCCTAAAGCGAAAAACCCTAAACCCTAAACCCTAAACCTTCCCTGAGGAATTGCAATAAACCGGTAATTCTTTAGGCTTCTACAGATGCTCTGGCAGGCCGCTTCGAAAAGATGACTATGCTGGGTTGCTGTTAAGGAACTTAGATTAAGTTACCATACTGGGTATATAAAGTAAATAATAGGGTTTCCTCAATATAGTAACTTAATTTAAGTTCCTTAAATCCCTATATATTCCCCAAGTTTCCATTTCATTTTCCATTTTCTTTTCCATTTGATTCTCCATTATAGGGGGATAATATACCCTAAACCCTAAACCCCGGGAAGAAGCCAAGAGCTTTGGCCGAGCGCGAGTCTTATAAAGTTATGTTTAAGCGGAGTATATTGGGGCAATATAGGGATAATGGAAAAGAAAAGGGAAACTACTATAATGCTACTATAATGGGGTTATATAGGGTTTAGGTTTAGGGTTTAGGGTTTAGGGGGTATAGGTTAGGTGGACCCCTCACCCTGTAATGGTGACTATAGGGGATAATACTTGCTATATCAGGGTCCTCTTATATTCCTATTATACCACTATTACAGCGTGGGGGGGTCCTCCTAATGGGTCGAAGAAGGACTTGATAGAGGCGTTGCCAGACATGCAAAAGATGACAGATGACTCTCCACCCTGGTTTAGGGTTTAGGGTTTAGAGTGTAGGGTTCGGAGACCAAGAAGCCTACTGTAGAGCTCGGAGCTTTTGATCCTTACTGCAGAGACACCCGCAAAAGAAGACCACCTCTTGGAGACACTGCCAAGAACCCTAAACTGAAAGCCCCAAACCCTATCCCATTCAGATAGGGGTTTCCAACAAGAAGGGCCCCCACAATACTACATATTCCTTGTTCTAGGACCCCGACAAGGGATCCCTCTCTTTGTTGGACACCCTAAGCCCTACATCAGAAACGCTAATCCCGAAAACAACCGACCCGCCCGCCCCTACAATTCCCGTGAGGGTTTAGGGGTTTAGGGTTTAGGGTGTGAGTCTACTTGGAGGTTCAAGTAATAGCTACTTATGACTGGGCTTGGAACCCTACTTATGATCCCCCCTATATGGCCTTACAAGGGTTGCTCCAACTATACCTGGTTACTTGTTCCCACGAACCTCAAAGTAGGCTTTTGCTAACCGCCAGATACCAATGCTTGCCACCGTAAACCCTAAAGCCCTAACCCTATGCATGCAGCTGAAGCTCGGCTGAAAGCTGGGCATCCATGATTTTGTCAAACTCGTCGTCGTTCTGTCAGTTGAAAGGCGTAATAGTAATGGCAACAGTAATAGTCCTAGCAATAGTAGTAAAAGTAAGACTAGTAGCACTAGTAGTAATAGTAGTAATAGATTGAATACATGAAGTTTTTTATAGGGATAATGGAAAAGAAAGGGCCCCGTATTATAATGGGAACCCAAATAGGGAATTTAGACCAATACCCATGTGGGGGGGACCTCTTTGGTATCACTCAACTGGGGATGCTTCCAAATTGGGGGTCTGAGCGGCGCTGAGAAAAAAGAGCCTTCTGTGAGAGGAACCAGCCTTTGAGATGTGAACACGTTTACTGGGTTGCTGTTAAGGAACCTAAATTGAGCTACCATAACGGGTATATATAGTATTTAATGAGGTTTCTCCAATATGATGACATAAATCAAACTCCTTAACAACAACCCCGTTTAGGTTTGAACTCCTTGTCCCTAAGAATTCCACATGCTGCAGTCCTCTCCTCTTCTCAGGAGTTCCTGATCCGTTCATCATTTCAATTTTTGGACATGGGCCACATGGGCCTAAGCCGTCAACCCTAACCCTAAGGTAGATAGAATAAGGGAGACTGTAACCCCAATATATATATATATCCTATTATAACATAGTAGTTTCCATTTTCTTTTCCACTATCCCTATAGAACGCCTATCTACTTAAGGGGGACTCTAAACCCCAACCCAACTACTCAATCGGCCTTGCGCATCACCTTCAGGGGGAAAATCTCTGGACTAGCGATGAAAGAGCTCCGCTGCCAGGGTACTTCCTCCACCAGTTTAGGGTTAGGTCTATAGTTGTTATATGAGCCATTGTCTAAACTCCTTAAAGGGGATTATAGAAGGGATTATATAGGGGGCTACTATAGGGGTTATTAAGGGGGATACTGGGAGTTTAGACTATAGCTCATATAGGGATCATGGAAAGGAAATTCAAAATACCATTTAGGGTCTAGGGTTTAGGGTTTAGGATTATAGTCCCCCTAAAGTAGATAGAATATGGGGTATATGGGATCCTTTTTTATAATCTACCCAAAGCCATATTCGATCTTCTTAAGGGGGACTATAGGGCCATGGATTGAAGCTGTTTTTATCATTTGCATGGCGTCGGTTTGGGTTTTATGCATTTGGGGCTCTAGGGCTGGCTTGAGGCTGTATTCCTCACAACACTGTAGTTGCCATACATAGGGGGGGGGGGGTCCCCATGTAGACCCCAAGTACTGTAATCCTTCTTATTAGAGGCACACCCAGGCTCCGAGCCTCGCTACTGAAAAATGGGGGTGTTTGAGGACATGTTGGGAACTCCAGAGACTTGCAAAAGCAAAGCTGCAAAGCTATTGGGCTAAGGGTAAGGGTTTAGGGTTTATGTAAGGAACCCCTGAACCTTGAACCCTAGCCCACTGACTTTCCTTTGTAAGCTTCTGCGTTCCAAATGACATGTAGGAGTATGGCAGGAGAGCAAGAGCCGCATCAAGACTCGGAATAACAACAAAGAGGAACATTCGCACTAGTCAGCACCATGATGAGCAAGCGGATCCCGTTGCCTTCCACTTCGCCATGGACAATGCCGGCACGCACCCCAAATTGAAAGTAGCTTGGGAAACTGGATAGAATATATGTAAGAAGACATGGCCCATCCTTTAGCAGACGAAAATATGAGAGGGTATATGAGCTACAATCAGTATTTCCTACATTATCTACTGGACATGGGTTCCTGATTAAGGACTATATTAGGGACTATGCTAACCTACATGAGGGACCCCTACGTCCACCGACAAGGGCCCCTTACTGGAGCTAACATGAGCTAACATTGACAGTAGCTCATATGGATATAGTCCCCATGTGGTGGGCTGCATTCAATGGTTCGGTATGCCTCGTTGCTGCTGTCCAAGACCTGAGTCAGGGACTGTGAAGTACAAGCTGTCGTGCAGCAATCTTCCTACTTACTGGTTCTTAGTAGGGAATAAAGGAATATAATCTCTACATATATATGAATACATATCCCCTATATCATATGCTCCCTTTTCCCTCCCTACTCAGAACCAGTAAGCCTAGGCAGGCTTACAAGTGGAGGTTATCTTGAGCATTACGGACGATGCATAGGCCGTGGCATAGGTCAACTACAGAGTCTTTTACCCTGCTTGCAACTGCGGAGCGATGTAGTCGCATGCGTCACGACCACCCATGTAGCCCTCCAGGGCCTGAGGGCAGTCCCAGACCCCCAAAAGGATCTAAAAATCAGATCTCCTAGAACCATAGGGGGAATTATATAAGGATTATATAGGGGTTATAATGGGTCATTATCTTGGGGATCTAATTTTTAGATCCTCCCAGGGGTCTGGGGTCCATTGATGGGCCATGCGATGAACACGTTTTTTTCTGAATGCCGGCTTGTCAAAACAAAGGTGCCCTTACATGTACACATCCTCGGGATACATCTGCAAGGATTGCTATGGAAAGCAATAGTGTCTTGAAGATTGTAAGATCTGAGTTGTTCCCGAAATGCGTGCCCAGCTGCGAGAAAATGCCCTAGACCAAAAACCCTAAGCCCAAAAGCCCTTAACCGAAATCCGAGAAGCCCTAGTAGAGGCTCTGAGGCTGCCTCTTGGAGCTTTAGTTCTAGGGTCGGTGTGTCCTGTCTGGGTGTGGCTGTGTCTGAAACTATATGCCTGGTATAAGAGCTTATATGCTGCGGCATCTCTCATTGGGGTTTAGCGTTTAGGGTTACTATGGAGATACAGATAGCAGAATGCCTCAGAAAGAGGGTGGCTTCTTGGGCTTCCGTTTGGGGGAGTGCATCCTTTAGTGTAACAGTGCTTGCTCCGACAAAGTTCAATGTGAGCCTTCTCTTCTCGCTTTGTCTTCGCGTGCGTGCATTAGGGTCTAGGGTTCAGGTGCTTTCAAACTTCATGTTGTATTGCGCTCTCTTCCTTCTCTTCCCCGAGTAGTGCTCACTCCAACGCGAAAAACCGCTAATCTCATTACAATCCCGAATTCAGATCCTTATTTGGAGGGTCAGAGGGACTTAGTAAGTATGTACCTACTTAACAATCCCCATAAACTATATCTCGCAAATGATTGGAGATGTCGTGCGGAGGACACATCTGGAAGCGCAAGCCGTTGTCTGATCAGGCAATTCCGATACCTGCCACGCTTACAGATTTCAACTTGCAACCGAAGGCTGGACCCAAACTAACCCCTTTTAGCTAAAGCGCAGCCCCTTGCTGCAAAAAAAACGACTCATACCTTTAAACACGAAATCCCAGAGCACTTCCCCGGAATCACCCACACCCTTCAACACCTCGCGCCAGGAATCGCTGTACTCCACGGCATCCTGCCGCTTTGGGAATGCCACAGCTTCTCAAGCATGTTTCTTCTTTCCCTCTGCGAACTCAGGCAAGTGGAGTTTGAAACGTCCCCCCGGAGTATCGAAGTGTCTGAGAATATAGTGAATATGGGATTCCCCAAAATCATTATAAGATCCCCACGTAACCCATTTTCTACGTAAGGGGGACTACACCCTAAACGCTATATCTACTTGTCCACTATCCTTTTCAAAGGCGGCTGTGTAATTGGGGGAGGGTAGCCTAGTTCTGGGTTGGAGGCCAGATACCATATTCGCAAGGTCTTGACCCTTTGCTGCGCACTCTTCCATGCTGCAGGCTACGCTTACTTTTTCTCAGTAGGGCATGAAGGAATGGATCCCTGCAGTAGCTCCTATATGATCCCAAAGTCTATAGTAGCCACCATTTTCTCGTCAATTCCTTTATCTCCTACCAACAACCAGCAAGCACTGGACCCCTCACGTGCGACTTAATTGAGGCCCAAGTACTCAGCTGTACTATACCGTTCCAAGTACCACCCTCAAACGTCTATGCCATGTCCTTCTCCGACGGTTGTGAGACAATATTGTGACGGCTCATGTGAGCCATTCTCGAAACTCCTAGTATCCCCCTTAATAACCTCTATAGTAGTCCCCCATATAATCCCTCATATAACCCTCTTTTAAGGAATTTAATTGGCTCATGTAGCATACACGCCTGAACCATCCCAAAACCTCTTCCCAGTTCTTAGGACTCGTGTCATCCCTTCCCCCGAATATTAAATCCCCCTGATATTAAAGAATAAAGTCAGGGGCACCAAGCTACTGAAGACTACGCTTAAAATTGGAAGACAACCTTTAAAAGGAGCCGCCTATTAATGATTTGGGTTTTCTTGAGTTGCCTCGGGGGTGTTTAGCAGGAAACAGAAAGGAATAAGGGATCCTCTTGATATCCTAGGTTTCGATGGTTTTCCGTATCATTTCTATAAAGGAAATCATATAGTATAGAACATGAGTGCGCTTGTAATGATTTTATTACCATGTGAGCCATATTTAAACTGATTGCAATTAGATTCCACGTGTATTCAATTCGACCTCCATTGATTTTCATTCGATTTGAAGCAGATCTTTTAGAGGCATCCCTATCTGATGCTTTCAATAAATATCCTCCTGAATATTAAATGGATTATTGAATATTATGGGGGGGTGGGGGGGACGCTCTTTAATAACCCTAAACCCTAAATATTACGGGAAGCGATTAACTGCAACACCTTCAACCGCACAGAGAGGCCTGCTCGCCCTGCAAAATCTGAGATACAGAGGACCTGTGCCAGTGGAGCTGAAGGGGTTTGGGGTTAAGGGTGTAGAGTTAGATAAGCACGTGGAGGTTGCTTGGGATTTGGGATTCAGGGACTTGGCGGGGTTTAGGTTTTAGAGTTTGGGGGGTTGCTTTCGACGCTTGTGATTCGGGACTAGGCAGCCGTGGGAGAATTATCGTCGTCTTTAGACTGACAGTACACTGGCCCTGACCTTAAATCTCCAAAAGACCAGACACTGTATCAGGACCTTTGAGGGGTCATGGGCCGCATGACCTATAATCTAAACTCCTAGTATCCGCCGCAATGATACTCCTCATTTTAGTCGGTATATATATATATATACCCTATACACAGAAGCAATTGAGTTTGTGCACGCATCAGTATCAGCGCATCTTGAAATGGCGCCCCTTTTTCTGGAAAGTGCTTCCGAGCCAGGTTCTCGGACCCTGTGCCAAGTCTTTGCAGGGTTGGTCTCTGCTCCAATAGGGAAAACCAAAAAGGGGGGCAATCTCATGGGTCTCCCTGCGCGGGCTGAAGGCCCCTTTGTAGGTTTAGGGTTTAGGGTTTAGGGTTAGACCCCAAATCGGAGGTCATGGGAGACCCTTGAAATGTCAGAAAATCCGGCATTGCCAATGCTTTGTGCCGGTTGGGGACAGGCAGTGCAGATTGCCGGCTCCTAAGCAGCGGCTGCACAATGCCCGCTGAAAATCACAGACTCTTCTGGGTCGCCGTGAAGGGACTTAAATTAGGGTACCGTGATATGACTTAAAAGAGTAGTAGAGCTTCCTCATGATGGTAACTTAACTCAATTTCCCTTTACTGCAACCCAGAAAATCACAGCCTCCTCCGCTTGGCGGAAAGGCTCTCCGGCGACGTAAGAACTGATCTATTGGGGGACTCCAAGCAACTCAAACCCCTGCATTTACTCATTTTTTGGTTGGCTTGCGTATGTAACAGAAAAACTGCTGCATGTAGATAAATGCCCCCATGGCTAGTCATCTGGATCATAATCCTACTCCGACACCTTGACGACCAATTTGCCGGCGCTGGCCCAACCCATGCTCTTGGTCAAAACGGAGGGGACATCCGCGAAGGGAACCTTGGCTATCCGTAGGCCTATGCGACAAGGAGGTGTTTATGGGGTTTGGGACTGAGGGTGTGTGCAGTAAAGAACTTCAAGTATGGGATTAAGCTGTAGGGTCCAGCAGTTTGGGCTTGAGATAGAGGTCAACACCTCTTACCTACAACCAGACATCCCAGAGTCATGAACCCCTTCAAAACGCAAATGGGCCTGCAAAGTTGGCACCTGCTTGTGGCCCTTTACTTGAAGAACTCCTACATTGTCCTACATTTGGGGTTGCTGATAGCACACCTGCAAAATCCCAAGCCACAGAGCAGAACAGGGCTCGACTCCATTTTGGGGGGTGGAGGGTCCTGAGAGGAAATGCTGCGAATTGCCGTGTTAAACCTTGAACACTCCACCCTAAAACCCTTAACCCTAAACCCTATATAAACCCGTTAAAATAGTTTCCACTTTCTTTTCCATTATCCCCATATAGCCCCAAGAAATGTAAGCCCCTGAGCCCACCCCAACCCAGAATCTAAACGCCCAAACCCTAAGCCCTTGACCCCTGAAAACCGCGGGACAATGGAGTCAACAGGGATGTTCAGCTTCCCCTCCTTGACCATCTGGACCATCTTGCTCAGGTCCTGACAAGGTTTCTGGTTGCTTCTTGGGATATTTTTCTGGTTGTTTCTTGGGATATGTTGATTACAAGTTCTTGTTTTAGGAAGGGCACGAAGAGCGGACAATCTTCAATTTGGGGCATCTTACGTAGTGGCCGGACATGCAGTCACAAAATCTCTGGGGTCAGAGACGGGCCTCGCGACAATTGCAAAATGCAGGCACCATTATAACAAGAGGTTTCTCCGAAGGCATACATGTTTCCGTACCATGCTGCACAGGCTCAACAGTGCGACCTGTCATGAGGTGCAATGAAAAAGGCGCGCAGGGTCTGTAGGGAAATTTGACAGGCACAAGCACAGCTTTGGTCTGTTCGCGTGACTCGCTTGTCCAGGTACACGATCCAATTACTTTTCTGTTTCCGTAGCACGCTCGGGAGGAGAAGGATGGAGAAATGTCCCGCTTACCCATCCCGTGTGGAATTCAGCCATCCTAGGGCACCCTCCGCATATTTCCTACAAATTGAAAGAGGAATCTTTTTGAAAGAAACTCGGAAACATGCATCAGTCCGCCAAAGGACGACAGATTGACTTTACCATGGGCATCTCCCAACAGAACAGGCCAGGAAAAGGAGAAAGAGACAAAATGCCTAAAACGGCACGCGGAAGAACTCACCCCAGGACTTCAAAAGAAGTATGCGGTACAATCCCGAGCTTGAGATCCTCGCTGTTGCTCTTCAAGAGAAAGTTCTTGAAGGTATGGCTGTCCGTGGACTTCGCATCTCCGAAGTTGGCGATGCTGACAAAGAGACCTCCCTTCTTCAGGACCTGTCAGCATCTAAAAACAGGGGGAATTTCTTAATTTGCAGACTATTGACTATAAGGAGTTCTGCAGGTATGCAGCGATACATTAGAAAGAGTGACCCCGCTGCAGGGATTGCTTTATCCATTCCCTTGGGTGGTAGCGTGGGGAGCCTTGTTTTCCACTGCGCTGTCGTCAAGCTGAGCTGGTTTTTCTTGGAACAGAGCTCAGAAAACAAGCGCCTATACTATACCCTTGTCTCCTTGCTTGTCTCCTTGTTTCATGACTTCGGACAGAAGTTGTGCCTTTGCAGCCTTCTTCCAATCTTCGGCATCCCCGACGCAGTCGTAGATCTGATCGTAGTCCTATGAGCTCAGACAAGTTTAGACTGGGATCTAGCGTTAGGGCTTAAGTAGGAGAGGTTGCCCCCTGACATTTTTCCCTTGAATCCTGTCACCCTAGTTTTTCCCATGTATTGCGCAGGAAACTAACGGTCGTTGAAGGATAAGATCGGCCCTTGCAAGGCGCCTAATGATGATGTCACACATATGTCTGCCGGGATTTATGAAGAGCCCGAGGATGTCAGGGTGGGGATGTAAGGAAGCAGATAAATAAGCATATATATGTATGTATACATACTTTGTATACAGATATCCTTTCAGGCCTTCCTTCACCCATAGTTAACCCTTATTGGAGCAGTATAGCGCCACGGGGTGTTGAGTCAGTATAAACGTCTGAGCATTTGATACGTATCGAGCTGAGGCGACAGAAAATGTAAAATGAAGATGCTCTAGGTGGACCCGCACCATGTAACAGCCGTATAAAAGGCATCTAAAGGGACCCTAAAACCTACACCCCAAACAACTCTAAATCCTAAAACCTAGATCCCAAGCCCTCAATCCTAAACTCTGAAAGATACTTCCACTCCAACCATATCCACCATCATCCCAGATCTGAAAAGGCCTGTATTCCAAGACGTAGCTACCTGGCGCGTGATTTTCAGCATTTGGGGTACTAAACGGGGAGATAATGCTACTGGGGTTCAAGTTTTAGGGTTTCAGGTACTCTCAGTGAGGATTATAGAATTCCAATTTAAAATGCTGGCCCCTTTTTGGTCCCTAGTGCAATGCGGCGCATGGTATTTAGGATACCCAAAAACAGAACCACGATTTTGACAATCTACCAGATGCTTCTCACAATCAAGAGAAAGCACACAGTTCTTATTAACCCCATACCAATGAATAGAATTTCAAATTATGGTTCCCCCAAATTGGAACCGTATATACATACATATAAATATATGGTCACCAATACTCCTAACAAATCCTATATACCGCAAAAAAACTCTTCTTCCTATAGCCCGTATAGAAGCCCAGTTGCGATTTCATTCGCCATCTTTATAATATATTTGCCTATCCATTATTTCCCTATCTACTAGTATGAACCCCTATCTGGACCTCGATAGGATAAAACTCCCCCAGAGCAGGTTCTCCATTTTACAGGACCCCCGTGAACCCCAAACCCTCCATATCCCGAAACCCTAAACCCTAAATCCCTAAACCGTAAATCCTACACCCTTAAACCCTAAACCCCTAAACCCTAAACCCTAAATCCCTAAACCCTAAAATCCTAAACCCTAAACCCTAAATCCCTAAACCCTAAATCCCTAAACCCTTCACCGTAAAATCTTTTGAGAGTCCTTGCCCGCCAAGGCTTCTGACCAATCCTTCTCCTTGTAGTTGATCACCTGCTAGCTTCCCCAAAACCAAGGTTACCGTTAGGGTTTAGGGTTTAGGGTTTAGGGGGAGTTTCCCCAAAATCAGGGTTATTTTTAGATGATTCTATAGGACTAAGGGATTATAGAGGTATAGTATAGGGTTCTATAGGGATAGATGGAAAAGAAAATGAAAACTACGATTTAGGGTTTAGGGTTTAGGGTTTAGGGTTTGGGTTGGGGCTTTGAATCTATAATGGATATGGGGGTTTCCAAAAAAGATGGTTACCTTTTTCGGGGGTCACCATAAAAAGGATGATAGCATTTGGGGGTCCACATTAAAGTCCTTCTTTTTAACGAAACTACCACCTGAAAGCTGTTCTTTGGCGATTGAACCAGTGCGCTTTGGGGGGTTCTATTTACTTTGGGGATACCTTGGGTTCAGGGCTCAGAGTTTTCTGGCAGTTGAGCCGAAGGTTACGGGTTGCTTGGGGAATGTGTAGGGTTTAGGGCTTGGGTTCGGGGATCTTGGTTTAGAGTTTTTGGTGGCTGAATTAAGACTAGCGTACAGAGGTATATAGGGATACATAGTAGGGAATGCGCAAGAAGTTTATGCTTTAGTACCTTTTTGTGGTTATATAAACCCTGCAACATTATATTCTTCTTCTAAAGGACTGTACTATACCCCGGGGCGAACACAGTCTTACTCTATATTGGGGTTGTACTCTCCCCTTTCAGAATACTACGCGCGCTACACCTTAAAGCCTGCACCCTAAACCCTAAACCCTGTACGGTAGGAAGCCCCAGCTTCGCCAAGTCTACGCAGCTACCATTATTTTATAGGACTAAGGGATATAGAATATAATATAGGGTGCTAGAAGGATACTGGAAAAGAAAATGGAAACTACTGTTTAGGGTTTTGGGTCTAGGGTCTGGGGTTAAGGGGTAGGTGCACAGGGGCAATTCTGTTGTGAATAATTGCTGGGGTAATTTGGCGATTTGGGTCTCTCTCTAAGCTTGCCGCGCCTCGTCTGCACCCAGTTTCTTCATGTAGTCAATCTTGCTGGTGCCATCTGGCATCTTGTTGGGGCTGGCAGTAGTGGTCACGTGCGCACCCGCAGCCTGTGACAACAGCAGCCTACTGCGGGGACCATAGGCAATTACAACCACGGCTGAAGCAGGGTAGCTATTGCGGTGACCATGCTTGGTCGACCTACACTTAGCAATGTTGCTATCGCTACTTGTTGTATAGTTGTAGAAGGACATGGTGAGTGCTTGCTACCATGTGCAGTTTTCAAAATGGATTATCTGTGAGCTGTAGTCTAAACTCCTAGTGTAGCCCTTTCTAACCCATATACTACTCCCCTGTAATCCCTATTATCTGTGACTGGGTGCGGCGAAGTTAGTCCAGGCTGTAGAAAACGCACGACAAAGAAGGCAGGATGCGTCTGATGGCATCCCAGAAGCAATCTGAATGGGGGAGGCTCCCCAGAATTAGGGGTTCCATTTTGGGGGATCCCCATGGTAAGGATTGTAATATTTTGTGGTCTATATTGGGGTCCTCATATTTTGGGAAACTACTATATACAGATACGAGACAGCCATCACCATAGTAAAGTGAGTGTGGTTGCAGCGCAATGGCGGATGTCATGGCTCGACAGGTCAGACGGGCTTTGAGCCGCGCGTGCGAAAGACTGAGTCGTACTTGTTGAAGGTTCACCCAAAACAGGCCAAATTGTCTTATCGGATGTAGAGACCGGCCAGGACTAGTATGAGCATTCTACAGGCCCCAAACCCTAAGACCCTAAAACCTAAACGCCGAACAGGTTAAAATCTCCACCTTGGCCAGCTGGATAGCAATAGCGCCCGTGGCCGCTGCGCCACCTAAGACCAGCAGCTTGTGGCCTCTCCGTGTGGGGTTAAGGGTTCTATGGCTTAGGGTTTGAGGTTACTAATTAACTGAAAAGGCTTTCTTGGAAAAGGGCTATATAGAATATGACCATATCTGTATTAGTTTAAGGTTTAGGGATAATGTCCAAATGTGGAATTCTATGTTCATATGGTTTCCTCAAAAGGGTGATAAGGGTTACTTTGGGGTACATACGTGTAGGCGTAAGGTTTAGGGTTCAGGGGTTAAGGTTTCGGGGTTTCGGGTTCCAGTTCAGGGCTTAGGCTCCATTAAGTTTACGGCCTCTCCACGTTAAGGGTTCAAGGTCTAAAGGGTCAGGCTGCGGATCCTGCCCAGGGGTAGGGTCTAGGTGAATGGATTCTCCACGTTTTGCGTCCACAGCTTGGGTCTACGGATTGAGGATTCATGATTCATTAACTATTCTGGATGGCCAAGGGCACGAGACACTTCATGCATTATGCTCTCTATGTTTTGATGGAACTCCTTGCTTTCTATACCCTACTCCAGCTGTGCGAACTACAGGAACCTGTAGCTTTTGCTGTAGCTCCCCTTGCTGGTGCTTAAGCGGGAGTGAGTCCGAGAGTAATCCCCATTTGTAATACCTGTCTCACTCCCTGACTCCCCCTTCAGCACCAGTTTCCCCTTTGCGCATCGCTGCATCCATTCTAATAATCCTACATCAGGGCAAGCTTATATGAAACCAGCCTCCGCCAAGCTACCCACCCAATCACCAACCAGCGAAAATCAGTTTACGGAGACCTGCACATTTTCTAGTTATATACACAAACCCTATACTGCTCCCATCACAATGTCCTCATACCAAGTGCCCAGGACCCCTGCCAAAAACCTTGGACCAAAGAAAAACTAAATCCTCCAAGCTTACATGTGCGGCTTACCACGAATGACGGACCTTGCTTTGGATGTCCTTATCATGAGAAAGGGGTCAAGATTTCGGGTGTAGGGTTTGAGTACAACCCTGCACCCTATTTCAAGCCCAGTTTGAGGGCGGTAGAGGCAGAAAACGCGTTCGTGGAAGCACTTCGGTGTGACAGCCTGCAGCCACCTTGCCAAGTTCGGCGCCGGTGAAGTCACGCCCTGCGCCCGTGAAGAGCGCCTCAGCAGAAGGCTTCTCTAAGTGTATTCCAGAAACACTGATTCCTCTTCGGGATACTAGTAAGAAGTTTAGCTGTACATTCCCTATTGGGAAGTGGTATAATACAAGTTGAACACTTATTTCCAACAATGACCTTAGATTGCGCTCTCCTCCACATACTCCAGAATGCGGAACTTCTTTATAATGGCACACCTAACAGGGATCACATTGTTGGGGAACCCGCAGGCAAGGCGTAAGCCTGTGAGATTTAGGCTCAGTGCTTAGTGCCGGGTACAGGCCAGCGCGTTAATTGTGATTGTGTAAGGGATTATAATCCCTCCAAAGGATATATTCCCAAATTCCCTGATAACAACCAGTAGTACTGTACCATACCCTCTTTTTGGCCCGGAGAGCCTGCCAAATTTGAGACCTCAACAGATGTTGTCTAATCCTCGTTTTGGGGGAGGGGAAATAGGGGGGGGGGGCCGTGTAGTGTAAGATCACCTAAAATACAGGCCCTCAGTGGTACAGGTGCCTGTAGGACCATAGCTCCAATCTTCCAATCACATCAGGGGTTTTATTGGCATAAAGCACGTTCAACCTTTCAGGCTGCTTAATTGACGACATCTCACTGAACATCTAGTTAGCCATCTTACTTTCTGAAACTCCTATGCTGAAGCCTATGCCCTAAATGCTAAATTAATATACATCCTAAACTCTAAAACTCTACATCTCGACTCCCTAAACCCTACGCAATCTGAAAGAAAAGTCAAGAATGGTTCCCTCCCTGCTTTAGATCTGAGATACTGAGCCCTACACCCTATCTGTAAATGCTAAACTCCGGAGCCCACACTCTAAACTCAAAACCTTTATTCAACACCCTTACCTCCTAAACCTCTGTTTATAACGCCCCAAACAATCCCCAAGCCTAAACCCTGAACCTAAAACGCCTAAACCCTAAAACCCTAAACACTCTAAAAGGAACCCGAAACACCTGGTAGGAGGTGAGGCCGGCCAAGGGGAGGCCTACCAGCTGCTCTGCACTCAGGCCCTCCTGCGGCGGAAGTAGGGTTTAGGGCTTATGGCTTAGGGTTTTAGGTTTAGGACTTAGGGGTTTAGGGCTGGGGGTTTAGGGTTGAGGGCTTAGGGTTTAAGATTTGGAGCATATGGGTTTATGGCTTTGGGCCTTGGGGACAGATTCAGGGTGCAGGACTTAGTGTCTGGAGTGTGGTAGGGATCCTTTGAGGGGTTACAAAGGATCTACAATCTGTAGGAACAGTAGGATTGGGGTTTAGCAGTTAGTCCTCGGAGTTTGGGCTCAGGGATTAGGGTCCAGCATGTGGGGTTTCAGGCTTAGGTTTCACGACTTAGGGCTTGGGATGTGTTAGAAATGTAGGGGTGCGGGGTATAGAGTGTTAATGCGCGAGGATTGCGTTCTGACAAGCTGCCTTCAAAAAGACCTAGAAATAAAAGCAAAAGTTATGGGGAGAATCTGCCAGCATCATGACCATCAAAGTGATAGCATTTGTCCTAGAAGTCGAGAATAGTAAGCAGCACAAAGAAGGAGAAGGACTAACAGCAGCAGCAGCAGCTATAGAAGCAGTAGCCATAGCGGTAGCAGTGTAGCAGTGATTCGCCATAACAATACCAGGTGTTGCCATAGTAACTACAAGCATCATCATGTTCAAAGAGCAGTCATCCTCGTGGTACTGATGGTGGCGGTGGTGGTAGTACTAGGAGTAACAGTAGCAGTAGCAGGAAAATCGGCAGCGGTAGCAAGAGTAGCGGCATAGCTAAGGGGCCCATTGGGGATACCACCCCGCAAAGGCGATTTTTGCATGCTCAGTAGGCCCAGTGCTAAATTGCAAGCCAAAGCCTTTACGCGCACGCGGTATCCTGGAAACTCCTACGCAGCCGTGATGGCTTCGGCCTGGGAATCCACAGTGGTTTATTTGTGCCTCCCCCTTGAAGAAGCATGTAGAAAATGAACCCCGGGGCTGCAGATCTGGAGGCGGTCCCTCTTGGCCACAGTGTCAGCCAAGGCCACAGCATACTCTGCGAAGGCACCTGCCGGCCCAGCCGGCGCGTCCTCCAAGCAGGGAAAGCCGAGGACAAGTAACAAACTGTCAATAAACGATGACAACATGTCCCAAAGCATATCGCTATAGTTACGAAAATTCCTACTTTGTTATTCCCATTAAGAATGACCTACCTGCAGAAGGCAGGCCGCAACTTTGACACGAATTCCAAGACCCAAAAAAAAACACTGCTGTCGTCCCTGCACAATCTCATTCTTCACCTCCCAACCAAGCTCCTGAGGACACCAACCGAACTGCCAAAACTGACGGCTAATTGCAGGTAGACATAGCAGCAAACAACAAAGGCCAGTATGCCAAGAAGTAGATAAGAAAGACTTTCAACCATCAGCTCTGCCTACATTACCAGGAGACCCACATCCAGAATCTTTTGGGATGATTTTGGAATGTGGGGCTTATATGTGGCTACATAGAGTCATATAAACGGGGTATGTTGCAAATATGACGATAATATAGTGGTTATATAGGGTTGCATAACCCCAGCAATGGAGAATCAAAGGACAAGCAGATGAAGAATGAAATGGAAACTACTATTCGGGATATGAGCTATAGTCTAATCTCCTAGCATCCCCCTTTATCGCCCCTAGAAGCCTCCCCTATGTAACCCCCCTTAAGGAATTTAGATTCTTGTTCATATGGGGTCTGACTCCCATTTGCTCCCTGCCATGCACAGCAACAAAAAGTAAGATAAAAGATCCAGGTCGATTCAACACGCGCGAGAAAAGCCCCAATCAAAGTTGACTGCTGAAAGCCGCCATCACTTGTGAAAGACTCTTTCTAAGTTTAGGGCATAATTCCCATGTGATCCCGTATATCTCTCTCTCTCTCTCTGTTCCATGTATCGTCTTCCACTCTAGATCTCCTGAGATCAATATATTCTTGCGATATCTGCCTGATACAAGAAGCGCAGAAATCTGAACATCTGGACTTTTGCATTTTGGGGGGAAGGCAGGAATGGATCCTGCAATCACACAAGCAACATTCATTCAAAAGCAGGAACGGAGCTACAGCCGTCATCCCTTGCCACTCCTTGCAGCACGTCTCGCAAAGGCCGATATCCGCGCAAACCTAGGCTGAGTCGGTGAAGAAGAAGGGGGAAAACAGCATCTCAGGTGAAGCGCAACGTGTTGATACTTCGAGAACATCACAAGCTTTCCTTCTTAGAAATGCGGCTCCCAGCATTAGATCCCGACCTTCAGTCCCCCCAGACTCTAGCTCCCGACCTCTGAATCTTACACCCGACATCTTCAAACCTCAAATGATAGACCTGGAGACCTCGTCGCCGACAGCGAAGCCTGTGACACCCTCGCCCAGTTTGGCGACCTGCACAGCGCGGGCTTCTCAAAATTGGGTTCTTGAGTCCCTATAAGCAGGCTTACCCGTCCTCCAAAAACTGGAAAGAACCCCATAGATGCATGAGAAATACAGAAATTATAAAAGGTTACATAGGGACATAAGGATTATATAGGGATTCTTAGGGTAGACATTGGGGTTATATAGGGATAGTGTAAGTAGTATTCGCAGGGCTCTTTTGGGGCTCCCGGCTTGTCTTAAGGAGAAAGATGACATGGACATACCTATATGGCTATGTATAACACCTGTGCAAGAGAGGGATGAGGGCCAACCTACCCTCGCTTTGAGAACTGCACCATATCATCGCGGAGGGCACAGGGCTTGTGGCACATGCAGCTTTATGAAGCGGACCATGCGGGCACACATTCAGTTGTGTAGGAAGGCAAAGGGCCCTTGAATTCGGGTCATAAATACTGCGCATTTGGTTGGTACAGCACAAACCTGAACCCCATAGATGGACATGAGCATACATATGTTGAGTTACTCATCTATATACAAAATCAACTATATACACATTCATACAGAACAAGTCAAGTTTGGGTACTGCCCCCACCCAGTAACAGTCTATATTAGGGGTTCTAATAAGGGCTATATATAACCATACTATATCTATTATCCAACTGTTACTGAGGGGGGCAGTACCCAAAGTCTAGTGGTCTGTGAGCAAAAACCTTTGGGCACAGGAGGCCTTCCCGGCGATGTCGAAGCCCGGCACATATGGGAAAGTCACCGGGCCTTGGCTTCTTGTTTAGGGGTTTCGGGCTTAGGTTCCCTAAGCCCTTTTGCAACAGGCTTGACAGGTTCCCGCTTGGAGAAGGCCCTAAACCCTGAACCCCTAAACCCCTAAACCCAACCATAAACCCCTAAACCACCCTAACCCCTAAACCCTTCACCCCTAAACCCTAAGTCCTAACCCTAAACCCGAAAACCCTTAGCCCTAACTGTAAACCCCCAACCCCTAAACCTGAAACCCCTAGGCCCTAAGAGCTAGGCTCAAGGTAGCCTAGGGGAAGATGCCGTGGAGGCCACCGCTGAAGAGCTTCCAGTCCTAAGGGCTTTCATATTGCTTGCACGGGCGTTACTCAAGGTTTATAGGGGTTCTGCGGGATTGTATAGGGTTATAGGGTTAAATAGAGATTATATAGGGGCTATATAACCCCAAAATGCAGAATCGACTGGAGAAGAATAGAAAAATGAGCTGGAAATTACTGCTATGGATTTAATATCGGACCCTAGAGGTGATCTAGTTGGTATTTCATAGGGAATTTCCGGAAAGAGCCCATATCACCACGGTTTAGCGTTTAGGGTTTAGGTGGGTTTCTGAAAGCAGGAGCGCCCTGGGGAAATGTATGAGGATTACAGAAGGAGATGCAGCATCATGGGGTCCCTACGCAGGAGTTGATTTTGCATCCGTCTTATGGACATGCACGGAAACTCTTCCGGTCGGGAGCATGCCGGTCTTTCTCGGACTGTCGTGCTTCCGGTGCTCGTTCAAGCTTCAGGACTAGAATGTAATCCCCTAGACCTATATTCTAAAGATAAAACATTTCATAGCTTTTTGGGGTTATACCACAGGTAAGATAAAGTATAAGTCCTAAGGAGATACAAGAGAAGGGCCTAGATGGAGCCTTTGCGGGTTACAGATTAGCTGAAGAGCACCAGACCCCAGGCACATTCTCCCTTGTCTAGGACAAGGATAAACAAGGAAAAAGGCTTCTCAGAACACAGGGTTTGAGGTTGAGGGCTCTTTAAAACAACATTATGCGCCTTTTTCGGAGGCTTTAAGGACGGGTTGGAATGTAGGGATGTAAGGTTTCGGGAAGTTTTTAGGCAGCTGCTTGTAATCCCCTCCCCGTAATGTTTCACCTCCCCACCCCCCAAACAAATTGTTTACTCCCCATTGTCGTATGTTATAGTAGATTGGGGGGTGGGGGGTGGTGGGGTGTTGGGGGG
Organism: Symbiodinium pilosum; assembly: GCA_905231905.1. Taxonomy (NCBI): domain Eukaryota; class Dinophyceae; order Suessiales; family Symbiodiniaceae; genus Symbiodinium; species Symbiodinium pilosum. The sequence goes on from CAJNIZ010046615.1 coordinate 105,495, forward strand.
GGTTTTGGGGTGGGGGGGTGGGGGGGATGAATGCCCATCCAAGCTACACAGTTTGTCCAGGCCCAAAGAAGCTGAATCCATTAGGACCGCCCCATCATTAATAAGGGGATGTTGGCAACCCCAAACCCCAAAATGAGGACCCTGTAACCATCATATGATAGTCATAGGGTCCTGGGGAATTGGGGTTACCAAAATTTACCAAAATCCCCTTATTCATCATGCCCTTGCATGGCTAACAACCTAAGGAGCTTCATAAAGTCCAAAAGCCCATGAAAATGACAATATAGTACTAATAACATAATAATGCTAAAGCAAAAGTAAATATGAATAGTATCACCGCATCCTGCACCACCCGAGCCGAACGGATCCGCAAATTTAGACCCTCGGGTCATTGGCTTGCAAGCAAACGATGTTGACCACGTTCCCACAAAGGGATTTCATAGGGGCTATGTAGGGTTATATATATATATATATATATGGGTAGAATGGAAAAGGAAATGGAAACTACTAGTTTAGGCTTTAGGGTTTTATGGCTACATGAGCCAAAATCCAAACTCCTAAAAACGGTGGGATTATATAGGGTATTCTATAGGGCACTATTATACAGGCTATTAGGGGGGATACTAGGAGTTTAGACTATAGCTCACACAGGAGTTTGCCATACTCACTGCTCTGACCATGTGACAAACTATTCGACATGTTTAGGGTTTCGGGTTTAGGGTTTAGGGCTAATAATTAATGTAGCGGGAACCCAAACCACAAATTGTAAAGTGCCTGAGATCCCCAACTCTAAGGCCTAAACCTCGTGTAAGCATCTTCTTTTGAAGCTCGGCTGCAATTGGGTTCACGGCGGCCAGCTGCACTTTGATGAGGATCTGGCCCTTCTTGGGCTCCGGGACCTTAAAAAGGGGTGGTTGAGGGTTTGGGTCCAGGTGGAACACGCACATCAAATTATGATGCGGGTATCGATCCAGGAAGTGTTGAAGGCATATATGAGGATTATGTGGAAGCCATCTGCCCTCAACATCGGCAAAGAATCACAACAACAATTTCAGTTTTGGGACGGTTGCAGGTTGAGTAATCGCATTTATAAGCGTACAGTAACTACGGTGAGGGCTTTTTTCTGATGGACAGAGGATGCCCAGACCTACTGAGAATCCTGTTTCTCAGATGAGAAGTCTACCTACCGATGAAACACGTCATGCAGGCTACAGCTTGGGCACTCAAATCAAGCAACCAAAACCCTAAACCCTAAACCCTAAACCCTGTACCCTAGGCCCTCCCTCAACCCCCAAGTTCACGGGACCAGGTTGGGGGTTGGCTGTCGAAAGATACTGCTGTTACTAAAAAAACTTTCATGACCGCATTCCGATACTAGAACACGCTGATTGCCAAAGGTACGAACAACTTAGCATCATATGAATTTTTACCTCCGTACGGCGGCCATGGAGCCTACATGCAGTCCGGAAGCCCCAAACGCAACCTTTGATATGAACCTTTACACTTCTTGAGGAGCCTTAACCATTTTGGGCCATTACTGCTATTATTCTGCTGTGACCTCTGCTGACGAAGTATGTTCTATAGAGACCTATATTATATACATATATATATATACACATGTATATACATATATATATATGTACATATATATATATATATTTGCGTGCATAGATAACCTGCCCCAAGCACATGCAGACATCATCATCTTGCCTTGTTTTTAGAAAATTCGCAATAATTTACAGGTGCCAAGGAGGCCCTCGAAACCTCAGACACTTTGCCTCCCGCTTATAAGTACAGGCCACAGGGCAGTTAGGCACAACTTGGGTACCGGGGGCACGTTGTAGGGCCGTAGCGGTGCCTATGGGAACGAAGAACGCCAAGGCACAGGGACGGTGTCGAGCGTCATCTTGCCAATAGTATGTCCCGGGTTCCTGGGAATTCTCTTGCTTGCACCACACAACAAACCTCTAAAAACATCCTTCCTCATGTGTGCATAGCGTGCCCTCGCCCAAAGCTCCGTTCCGTGGATGGACTTGGAAATGTTGACTTAAAGCCTAAGGTCCTGCTTCCTCGCTAGTGTGCTCCCTGGTGGCAATCCTACAGAAAAGGATAAAAAAAAAGGCACATGCTCAGTCCCCAGCTAAGCCGAAAGCGGCTTTTGTTGAAGATCTGGTTTCTGCAAACAAGAGACGCCGAAACACCGCGAGCTGTTGTGGTTCGATGCCCTTCTAACTTTCAAGTGCCTCACAACCTCAACCCTACACCCTGAACGGACCAAGGATCCCCCAAAATCATAAGACCACCATGGGCTCCCCCAACATGCACCCCCACCCCCACCCAAAAAAAGACAATACCCAACAAGCCTTACTACGCCGAATGCGCCCTAATAGTACCCCTATGTCAGAAGGCCATGCAAGCACCCGGTCAAACACTTCTTGATCAAGGATTTGCCTGGAAGCACATGTCGTGGGGACGTACCCAATGAAGACGAAAGAGAAACAGGCAAGGGTGAACCTTTGTTTTTGTCAGTCCCCTTTCTTTTCCTGCGCTCAGACTGGGAGTCTGAGCACACAGGATTCTAGCTGGAAAACGCATAGTTTTGATAATGATGATGAACCCTAAAACCCGGCAAGCTCAATCCTAAGACTCAAACCCGACGCGCCAAATCCGAACCAGAACCCAAAACTTAAAGCAAGATCTTCGTCCTAGGATCCCTTCCTCGCCGTAGGCGTGAGCCCGCCAGGCCTCCAAGGGTTGCAATGCGCATAAGAAACACGGTTTAGGGTTTAGGGTTTGGGGTTTAGGGTTTTGGGATCCATGTCAGAATAGACTTCCAAAACAACCATACACACGAAACACCTGCTAAGATGGTAACATAGCTCGAGACCCCCCTGCTTACCAGAAGAAGTCGACTGCTTGTAGGAAGAAGCCTCAACCCATGAAGCATACACCCATCATGGTATATTGTAATGTCTTGTAGTATTCTATAATAAACTATTGTATATGATAGTATGCCATAGGATATTATATTAGATTTCCCCTCTAAATGTACAGCAAGCCCGTTACGCCTTCATCTCACTGGGGATCTCCATGTCCATCGGGGCGGAGCAGAAGTTTCCCATCTTTGGAAAAGGAAAGTCGGAGCTGGGAACTTGAGCTGCTAAGCGGCTGCGTGTCCAGGGCAGTTCCCTTTGGCGCCGTCTGTTCCAAAATAGGGGGGCCCCAATATAGACCCCAAAATACTATCATCCTTACTATGGGAACCCCAAAAAGTACCCCTAATTTTGAAAAATACAGGCAGGCTTAGGGTTTAGGATTCAGGGCGCTAGGCTACGAGCTTAGGATCTCCCCGCCAACCTCTGCACTCCAACTCAGGATTTTCCTTGCAAGAATGCACCGTGCAAATGTCAAAACGGGCCATGAATGTCACTTTTGCGGATCACAGAATAAGATAAGAAGATTAGAATACTGAGACATTAGAATGATGGCCCGGCACTTTCCTCATGATTCCTCTATGAATGGAAAAATGTAGTTATGCACACAACTTCCTAACATCATTCTTCGGTCCCGAAGCACTCACATTTTGAGAAGACTCCTTCTCCTACACAGGCGTTTCCAAAAGCCCCCCAACCAATTATCTCAAAACACCGTGACACTGCAATGTGGTTGTGGGGATTTTCAAGAAGGAGCTACACATCCCGTATATCTCTAGGAACTGCGTTGGCCCCTAAAACCCTTTGAGCAATGTTCGCATATAGGGCCCCCTATTAAAGCCATCACGCAAATAAATGAATAAATATTATTAGTATTATTATTGTGCATCTATCTATTTGATTTCTGATTTCTTTATCTTGTTTATATATTGCCCTAGAAAAACGACGATTGCTGCTGTGAAATCAAAGGGACCCTCAATTTCAATGTGTACTGCAAAGGCCTAAATTAATACCAATATCATGTTGAAATGTATTTGAATTTGAGGACCCTAAACCCTAAACCCTATACCTCGTATAGGCCCCCATGGTAGTTGATGAGCTGGGGGCCAGCCTTTTTGTCGTCCCTGGCGTCTTCTCGCCTGACTCCTGGAGATCAGGTAAAGAGCGCCATCCCATTTTGAGGGGGAGGGTTTGGGATTTCCCTAAAACCCTAAAATCTTTAACCCTAAACCTTACACCCTAAACCCAAAACCCGAATGTCAGTTTCCTTGGGGATCCCCAAGGAATTCTGTCGAGATCAGACAGATGATTGTGTCGGTTATTCCATGGGGAATTTTATAGGTACTGCTTGGGGGTCGACATAGGAGTTTAGAAGGGTTATGCAGGGGCTGGACTTGCAGCGCAAGAATTCAAAATTCCAAATTTAAGGCAGCGCTTGCAGGCCCATGGTTTGTTATCCGAGCCACATAAGAAAACTCTTTCGCTTGCCTATACCAAGAACACTGCCCACAAACATGCGTACATATCTATAAGAGCTACAGTCTAAACTCCTAGTATCCCCCTTAATTGCCCCTAGAATACTACCTTATATGATCCCCTGTGTAACCCTCTTTAAGCACCTTAGACCCTACACCCTAAATCCTAAACCCTGAACCCTAAACCCTAAGCCTTCCAACATGCACCCTAAACCCTAAATCCTGCACTCTAAACCCTAAATCCCCTGTAGAACCCCATGTAGACTGTAGCTCAAATAAGTATATACGCATTTACAAGCCTCAGGGTTTGCCAGTGCAAGCGTTGGGTTGTCTGCCGTCCGGAGTATAAGTATATTACAGTATGGTTATGGCATAATAAAGTACATGAAAGCCTATTGTAATATATGATAGTCTGTTATAGTGTACTCTAGTATATCATAGTATATCAAGGTATGTTATAGTATAATTTAGTAGGCTCTATTATTAGAGCATCACGATTACAAGCAAGCGATTTCCTTGTCACTTGCTTCACGGTCACCAAACCCTAAACCCTCTTCAGCAATACACCCTGCAAAACCCTAAACCCCTTAACCCTCAACCCTAAACCGCGATCTAGGCACCTAAACACCTAAACCCTCATACCCTCAACCCTAAACCCCAAAGCCTGAAGTGCTTCAGGCCTTGAGTGCCGAAGCGTGCGCAGCTCTGCTGTAGATAACATCTGAATATTCCACAATACTACACTACCCTATAATATGCCCTGCTATGATGCACTATAGTATACATTGGTATACCTTATTATGCTAGAATATAAAATAACAGACTAAAAACTACTATAACAGAAGATAACATACTATTATAAGAAGCTGTCATATACAATAGTTCACTGGAAATAGTATAATATACTATAGACTATAATATACTGTTGTATACTACTACTATATGCTACCATATACTATATCAATCTGTATCATATACCACAACACATTAAGGCTCTCACGACTCCGAAACTAGGGGGAATTTGCTTCCAGCTTCAAGTGCTATGCTATGCTTGGGCAAGCAAAGGTTCAAAGTTGAGGACCCTGAACAGGTTGCTGGACCTTCAGTTCTGGCATCTCTGCTACTGACATGTTGCTTTGGTCAAATTGCTTGAGAAGCCTTGTCACGACTCCGACCTGCTCATCGCTACTTGAACTTTTTAAGGAGAGGTATGAAAGACCCTCCGGGGGTCTTTTGGCGTGTTTGAGCAACCTCTCCCTCTCATCACGCACGCAGCTTGCAAGTCATGCAGGTCTCTTCCAGAGAGAGTCATTCTCATTCCCTCTCAATAACGGTGTGGGATTTGGAGGCGCGGAGTTTTGGAATTGGGGGGTTACGGCTTAGGGTGAGCTACCGGCCTCAATCACGGATGCAAGCTCTTGGGAAACCCTACCAGACCCCCTAAAAGATCCAAAAACCTCCCAATAATCCCCTAGTTTCCCGAATGTAGTAATGAGGGTCATCTTGAGGGGCTCTATGTTTTGGATCCTTTAGGGCCTTAGGGGGTCTGGGAAACGCAAAATTGACTTAGCCTCAGTCTCCAACTCCCCCGAACCTATGCCGCGGAATCCGATTTTGGTCTGCAAGTAATTTATTGGCCGAGCATGCTTCTGAAAAGAAAGAGCAAAACAGCTTGCTTGCTGTTTTTGAACCTTGCTTACTACACTCGCCCTGCACCCTAACCCCTCAGGCGCATATCATTGCCCCTTTTTGCTGCTGGCTTGCTGAGGTCCACGCCCGGATACGAGGCCTGAAGACTACCCCTTAACCGTACAATCATAACAACTTTGAGGGCCTTCCATTTCATCTTCCATCTGTTTTCCATTAGGGTCTCCGTTATTTATCCCTAAACCCTAATCCCAGAAACCTTAAACCATAAAACCCGAGTGTTGTTTGCTGCCGGTCCTGCGTTGAAGCCGACCTTGGCCACTTTCACCATTCCGTCCACAAGTATATAGGGGGGCTTTATTTAGGGGGTTTAGGGTTTAGCCTTTCAGGATTCAGGATTTTAGGCTGAGGGTTTAGGGATATTCCCCCCAATAATGGAAAAAAACCAGCATGCTACAAGTAAGCGGTGTTGAAGGCTTAGGGACAGGTCATAATCAGTTTAGGGTCAGGTTTTCTTACTAGTTAGTGGAAATATGGGAATATTACAGGGCTTATATAGGGATTGCGTTCCCGTATTCCCTACAAAGAACCCATAAGCTTTAACACTCCTGGGCCCTTCCGGCTTCTCACGAAGTCCTTCTCAGACTGGGAGGGGTCATCTAGGTGAACAGGTGCCTGAGATTCCTCACTAGAAAGTTCAGGGCAGAGGTAACCTGCAAAAGTGCTGTGACCGCAGCGCGCCATTTTTATGCGCTTTCTTGAGCTTCACCCTAACGAGGGTCAAGGACCCCAGCACTGTGAGCTGCTACTAAACCAGCACCACTGCTTGGGCGGACTCGCCTGCTTCGAGCCCTCATATAACCCTACGCTCGGGAAGCCACAACAATTCAAACAGCCACCCCTGCGGCATCCAATCTGACATGCTCCGCATCTTGTCGGAAACCTGTTTCTCTTGAGCAGTAGGGGTTCCTATCTGGGAGTCCCAATGGCAAGGTGATAACATATTGGGAAATATGGTGTAATCCCCTTAGAGCTATAAGAAACAAATCAAATTCAATTCTAATACTTCTTTGGGGGGGCAATACTACAATGAGAAACTGAAATCATTCCTAAGGGGAAAGAAGTATAAGGAGAAGCCCCAACTTCTGGAAACTCTGCCGAGCGCAACTTGGCATCCGGCGCTCGCTCCTCCTTAGGCTTCAGTACCTTGGCTGGCTGTCTGGGGCCAGTGGCCGTGAAGGGTTTAAGATTCAGGGCTTTCATTACTTCCTTGTAAATTTTTGTCTTAGTATGGCTTAGCAATATTGCAGGGAGAGTAAGGGGTGGATCTTCTTAATAATTCCTATAATCCCCATATATACCCCTATCATAGTCCCCATACTCACTCCCCCACTTCCTTCACCAGTAAGTCGTAGAGGAACACCCGCACCAAAAGGACTTCTGGGCAAAGACCCTTCGAGGCTGCAGGTCTGGTATACAGCATACAGACACGTTTTTCGCGGGGGTGTCAGGATGTTCAGGGTTTAGGGTTCAAGGTTTGGGGCCTCTGAGTGGCTGCGGTTTCATGATCTTTCGTGTGGTGCTGGAGCCGTTCGGCACACGAGCAATCCAGAACCTGTATCGGAAGTCGTGTGGTTGGCGGCCGGTGTCAGTGTTCCCCTGACGCCAGGACAAAACTCAACAGCTTAGTCTTTACTAATAGCAGCTCATTCACCCTAAACCCTAAACCGCACTAGACATGCTCCCCTGGATACTTTGGGATAAGGGACCCCTGCCTGCAGTTCAATGATTTCCACGGATGCCTTTTTTCCATGGACGCCCTAAACGCTTCGCAAATCCTTAAACCCTCAAAGCAAAGCCCGACCTGGGATCCCAGAGGTAGGCAGAATTATGGCCCGAAGCCCATGAACAAGAGCCAAACAGACCAATATTCCACATACTCTTGGGGATGAAAAAATTCCAAGCTGCGAAGCAACGGACCTTGCCCTTCCCCTTCATCTCGACCTCGCCCCGTTCCTTGACCTCAGCTAGGCTGCAGTTCACGAATACTCCCACCCGGGCACGGAAGCACTGCCTTAAACAGAAAACGGACTGCGTTCTGGGATGCTGCCCTCAGCCCATGCTTCCTAGTAGGCTGGCATTGCAGGGTGTAGGCGTTAGGGGCTTGAAGGGCAAGCGTAAAACCAGGCTTTGACAAGCTGTCGTGACCCAAGACTTCATCCCTAGTTACACCTCCAAGGTCGAGCAAGGCAAGGCCTCAAAGCCCGGCTCCCCCCATTTGATGGTTGGGAATCTGGCCTCCCATGTCACTAAATTCGTCTACTTCGTGATTCTACCTTGAGAGTGCAGCAAGAGACCCTTGGAGCAGGAACAACCTTCGTAAAAAACAAAGAAGAAAAGCAGAATTTTTTCGGAAATATGCACGTGCCTGCCATGGGAAGAGGATTCCTGCCTCCTCAACCCCAGACAGTCTAGGGTTGAAGGTTTATTGTTTAGGGTTTCAGTCACTTATATACGTGGGGTTGACACAAATCCCTCTTCCCAAAATGGCCACTATGGAAATGATTTCCCTTATGTTTGTCCTTGCAGATTTACAGACCCGCAGGAACCTCAACACTTTCCCCAAAGGACCGTCGGATCAGCCCCCCGCGTTCAAGGGATTCGTGTCAGCTATCCCAGACCCCTGATTAACAAACCCCCTCCCTTTAATAGGGATTGTAATAGGGACCCCAATATGTAGGCCCTTAAAAGGAAGGGTTTTATTAATTATGGGTCTACATTAGGGTGTCCCCACCCACAAGAACTAACTCTAACCCTGAAAGCCCGGGTGGGGAGAGCAAAGTTTTAGGTCTTGCTGTCGCATGCGTGGGGCTGTGGAGGGATTCCACAAGCATTGTTTAGAAGGTTCGGGCGCATGAAAACTTATAGTTCCCCTTAAGTAGACGTAATATGGCTTTGGGTATATTATAATAAGATCCCCATATACCCCATATTCTATCTACTTCAGTGGGCCCATACACCTTTTTGCAACAGGCTTGCCTAAACTCTAAACCCTAAAACCTAATCCCTAAACCCTATATTCTATCTACTTGAGGGGGACTATACTCAGGAAGTATTGGCAGAGCTACGCCCTCAGAGGTGCTGCCAAGGTACCAGATCATCGCGAACCTGGGACTTGGATCAATATTGGGATAACGGAAAAGAAAATGGAAACTACTATAGTATATTGGGGTTACGAAGGGATTATATAGGGATTATAGGCTATATATTGGGGTTGTATAGGGATAATGGAAAGAAAATGGAAACTATTATATTATATTGGGTAAAATTGGAACAATGGACATGAAAATGGAAACTACTATATTGGGGTTAAATAGGGAACAAAAGATTTGAAGGGAAACCCCCTCACCCAGAATTGTACAAAGGCACCAGTAAGCACGATGAAAGTACGTGGAATGATGAACATGTATGGGACTAGCATGACATCAGGGAGGTCTACATATCGGGCCAGCCTGCTTCATAGGCTACCATCATCTTCATGACTACAAAAACGACGTGATGATCCATCTGAATAAAGTAGCCGAAAGAGTCGCAGCACCACAGCTAATCTTCTAGTCTGACCTGGACCTCGGGCTGTGGAATATTGATTTGAAGCTAAGAACTTCAGGTAGGGTCTCGGTTCAGAGTTTCTGGATTTGGGTCTTCTTCCAAGTCGATCAACTGCACTTGAGCATGATGCCACCCCAAACTTGGTAGCTTGGCTTCGTCCTTTGCACAAAAATACACCTCCATATCAAGTCAGACAAAGTGCGTTCTGGCCCAGAAATCTGTGCGACTAGACTATGTTTCTTTCACTGAAGGAACTTCTGGCTACAAGTCTTGGCCTCAGCCCCAGGGCGAAAGTCCAAACTCCAAACCTTCAGCAGTCGAATCCCTACACTCCCCAAAACGAACATGGAACATTCTGGGATTATGGAATATAGGTACCCATTGGGAGAATATTAGGCTTATATCATTTATATTGGGGTGATATAGGGATGACGGAAAAAAATGGAAACTACAGGGATCATAGGGGTTGTATTGTCTTCGTAAAAGGCCTCTGCGGGGTTCCACGTTACTCGAAGAGAGGGCTTACAATGCCCAAAGGTTTGCAAAACTGCATCTCATTTCTCGGCTGTAAACCAAGGACCTGCACACCAAACCCTGAACCCCAGACCCAAAACCCTAAACCAAAAAATCAAAGCCCTGAAGAGCTACATGCAGCTGTTGCAACGTACTGGCGCGTCTCCACGCCAAACTGGACAGTACCCGGTTCTCCTGTAGCAGATTTTGGCATTTCTCCCTAAATGAGTTTAGGGTTTAAGGTTGAGGGTTTGGGCTAAATGGTTGTTGAGAAGCTCCTTCTTGGTCTTGCTAAAGCTTTCGCATGTTCTTTGACACCATCTCAATCTGAGTAGCCTTTTTTTGGTGGTTGAACCTAGTAAGATTATATTCCTTATATAAAATACTATACCCCAAAAGGAGGATAGAATCTTTCTCTATATTGGGTACCATAGTATCCCCCCCCA
>CAJNIZ010046615.1:116217-148447 GCA_905231905.1 Symbiodinium pilosum
ACCCAGTAACAGTCTATGTTCGGGGTCCTACTAAGGGCTATATATCACCATATTATAGTCATTATCCAACTGTTACTGAGGGGGGCCAGTACCCAACCAATATACTGTATTTGGGGGAAACCCCCGGGCATCAAGTTAGGGGCTATTACTTGGGAGTACTTGCCTTTTTGCTGGGTGTCTCGCATTTTGAGGATTGTGGGATGTGCTTGCGTGTCTTTGGTGGGGACCACTTACAAGCCTATGATGTTTGTAAATTGTACATCTACGCAGCGATGTAGATGTCTCCCAAGGTTGTAAGGCTCCACTAAACCCTAACCCAAAAGCCGGAGTCCAATACATGTGCATATACCCCTTCACACGGACGACTCTATGCCTATAATAGACCCTATGACTTTTTGCAGTAAAAACCCTATGAATGAAAGGCAGGATGCCACCGAGCCCTCCGCCAAACGGTGGCGCCACTCATAAGCTCCCAAATCAAGATTGCTATCAAAGATTAAAGATCTCCACTTCGAAATGCTTTCAGTTCAAGTGTGCTTCTGCATCAACTCATCAACACGAGACTTCCCCTGACGTCGAAAGCTCCAACTCCAACAAACAGGCTTGATTAAGGAATCCCTAAAAGGGACTCATGTAGGCTATAGCTAAAACCTCCCTAAAGTTTCCTAATCTGTGGCCAACTTTTATTGCGTCCCCTAAGGATTCCTTAACCTGAGCATCAGGCCTTTCTGCATCATGCGTGCCTGGATGCTGGGTGGCCAAATGCTTCAGGGAAAAACTCACGGTTTTGGGTTAGGGTCTTGGGGGGTTTGAAGGGTTTAGGGTTTAGGGGCTTAGGGTGTTAGAGTGTTAAGGTTTAGGGCAGAGGAATGAGTTCTGCGACTGAGGGGCTTTCAGATCAAGGGTCATCATCATGTGCGACCTGATTACGCCGTTCCTGGACCCAGCAAACTTCCCAAAACCTCGGGGTCCCGTTTCCCCATAATACGGATTATTGTATTTTGGGGTCTATGTTGGGGTCCCGCTTTTGATGGAAACTACCATCTATACTCTAGCCCGGTTCCTGGGCCTGAAATACAGACAACGGCTGGCAGCTTTCTCACTTCCCCCCCCCCTCCAAAAAAAATGAGTGCCGTTTTAAGGGGGCGTAGCTCTAATGAGAACTATGATATTTGGAGGGGCATCTCAGGGGACCCCTATCCCTGGAAGTTCACGCATGGCCCTCCAGAGCGACCTTGCAAAATCAGAATGTGTCAATCTGCAGCAGGCTGAGCGTCCACAAGCAAGGTCTCCACATTTTCGAAAAAACGCAAAAAGCAAACAAAAAAAAATGTAACCCTATAGAATCCCTATCTTACCCGCTATAGTCACTTATATACCCCCCTATAATCCCTAAACCCCTGACCCTACACCCTAACCCCTAAACCCTATGCTGCTCGATCAGGCACTCGTCCTCCTGAGGCCCGGGCCGCAGTGTTGATTGTGTTTCCAAACAAGCGGAATCCTGAGTGATGAGGCCATGAGGGTGTGTAGGGTGGGGTTATGTGACGTTACGGGGTGCATATAGGGCTTCTTTACGATTATAATGGTTATATCGGTGTTTCCTAGGGATTGTATTAGGATTCTAGGGCTGCTCTCCCTAATAACGGAGAATCAGATGGAAAGAAAATGGAAACTTAAGTGACAACCGGGTTACGGGGCTCGAATGCTCCGAAAGTTTACAGTAAGGGCTTTTACGGGCCTTACAAGGGTGTGCTAAGATTTAAGCGATTTGGAGTTTAGCGCCCTCAGGCTTGTAGCCAACAAGTATTAAAGGACCTGAAAGAACTGTCAACTACAATCTGATACAGTATGTGGGTTCTGGAAACGCCTTGTGGCAACAGGACATAGATGGATGTAGTACACAAGTGCCACATGGCTGCTCAAGTGGAAGCGTATGGCCTCAATGTACAATCAAGAGCTTACAAGAATGCAGGACATGAAACATCAACTCTACGGGATCTCCAAGTTGCCAATGGAATCCGTGCATGACCATCAAATACTCCATAATGTACCCTATAGTTGCCAGCTCGTCTTCCATTTCATTTTCCATTTGATTCTCCACTACTGGGGAAAAAATCCCTATATAACCCATCCATATTATAGCCCTTATGTAAAGCCCGATAGAAACCCACATAGTAGTTTCAACATGTACGTATGCAATTGAATTATAGCACCGTGGACGGCAGAAGGGCATTTCGACGGTCGCATGTAGAAATGAAATGGTTGAGGGTTTAGGGTTTAGGGCGCAAGGTTTAGGGGCTGCTTACTGCAATAGGGATCCTGTGAGGGTTCAACAGACTTCCTGCTTGAGAAGAAGCCCAAATTCTGCGGCGTAGACAAGCACTGAATCGCGCGCAACTCCCAGACGCTCAAGGGAGCCAATGTCAGAAGTCCCGGGAGAATGTCATTCTACTCCCTAATGTTCCCCTACGTCTTTAGGCACTTGTGAGAGCCCATTAACCCTAAACCTTCCACTGTATGAGTCCAGAGGGCGAGGGAGCTTGGATCCTATCACGCCGGCCACGATGTCACCAGTGTGCATGCCTGGGAAACTCTGGGGAGTTCCAAACAATAGGTTAGTGGCGTTTTTGGGGTGCGTGAACCAAGTAAGAGAGTATATTCTGTATAAAAACTCCCAAAAGGAGGATACATATTCTGATTTTTATGTTGAGTACCATACTATTCCCAAATAAAATACTACTCAGGTGTCCACGTAACCCTAGGTCCCATTTCCTGTTCCATTTTCTTTTTGATTTGGTTTAAGTGTGGATAAGGGTTACACGCAAATGCACTGGGTCCAGGGTTTTGGATTTCTTTCTTTCAGCAGATTCGTCTCGCATCACTCGTGACACCTCCTCCTTCCAGGCAGGCACAACGCCACTGTACACACCCAGGCACCGGGCTTGATTGACATTTGTCGTATGTTTTAGCGCCTTCTTGCAAAGGTTCCTTAACTGCATTGTTGAGCAAACTGCAGTTTTGAGCTACCAAGTCGCAACTAAAAAACTATACTCCGAAGAGGGCGCGGTTTGGATTCGCAAAACTTCCAGTAATCATAAGAACAACAGGTTAAAATAAGGATAATGACAATGACAATAATCATAGCAATAGTAATAGCAACAATAATCATGGAAACACACACTGGCTTCCAAGGGGTCCTGGCCAAGATCTGAGGCTGTGACAGGCTAACCTTCTAGAATCCCATAGTGTAAAAGTAATCCGTAGTAAGAATAATAGTAGTAATAGATGATCATGATGAAATAAGAGCAGCAGCAACAGCAGCAGGAGTAGTAGTAGTAGTAGTAGCAGCAGCAGCAGCAGTAGCAGTGGCAGTAGCACTAATCAGAGCAATGATAATCATTACAAAAATACTGAGGGACGTCAGGGCGATCCTCCAGGTTCCAGCCTACATGAAGTTGACCCTAAACCCTAAACCCTAAACCATTACCATCCCCAATCCAAGCTTGGGGATGGTAATAATGATAATAACAATAATAATGGTAGTAATCAGAGCAACAGTAGTAACAGTGGCAAGAGTAACAATGATAGCAGGCATGATAGTAATAATGGTGGTAATACCTACCTCGCCCACTTTGATCAAGCAATGTGGAGTAGGTCTACCAAATACCCACCCCACAAGGTCAAGGCATGCGTCAATTTTCCCCGTCCGGGTAACTTTGCTCACATGGTAGCAGCACGGTGAGCTTGGTGATTCAGACAGACAAGCAAGACCCCAATGACAACGGAAGCATGGATCGCAGTCAACAGTTTTAAGGCACCGCGGCACCACGCTTCCTTGCAACACCTAATCCCAAATCCAACACAACTAGAGCTAAAACGGAGCAAAGCCTAGAGCTTCGGCAGCCCGCCAAGCCCATCCCGAAACATCTGGACTTGTCCAAGCCGTGCACCCATTTTGAACTTCACTTTGTCTCCTTGGACCTCAGCAAGAAGCGGTTGATGAGGTGTCTAGATCTGAACGTCTTTTCCAGAATGGGGAGTGTATGTTACGGCGCCGTAGGTGGACCCCCCACTCAGTAATAGTGACTATAAGGAATGATGATGATTGTATTAGGGTCCTCTGATATTCCTATTCTGCCACTATTACCAGGTTTGGGGGGGTCCTCCTATAGAGTGTATGTTTCATACCAATTGAAAAACCAGCAGCCAAAAGAGCCGGGAGTTCAAGGCCCTCCTCCTAGATCCGTCAGATGCCTCAAATGGTATCTCCACCGGGGTCCATGTACTACCACACTTCGAAGGCTAGAGTGGAAGATCATATGCGCAGAAACCCTGAGAGGAGATCTACAAAAAGCCGACAAAAGCCCACTACAAGCAGGTTGAATCAGGGGTTCCTGTGCTTCTCCGTTGCTACGAACAAGGAAGATTGTCTTGGGCCCTGGAGCTTCCAAGTTACTTTGAGAAACTCATATATGAGGTTTTCACGTCTCCTGGTCTAGAGTTTGGGTAGTTTAGGTTTAGGTTCGATGTATCTATTGCCTCTAAGAATTCAGAGCGAAAGCGAAGACACGGATAATCTACGGTCTCCCCAAAAGGACAATCAATATATAGGCTCACATTTTTCCTAACGAGCCCTATACATATATATATATGCACCAAAAACCACAACAAAACTCCACCTGATATGAAGGTTTGTCTTCGGGTTCTGCCCCCACCCATTAACAGTCTATCATAGGGGTCATATTAAGCGCTCTATGTATATACATATATTACAAATATTATCCAAGTGTTGAGGACTGAGGGCAATACCCAAACCCTAAACCCTAAACCCTAAACCCTAAATAGTAGTTTCCATGCTATTTTCCATTCTCTATAAGTATGACCATTCATGAAAAACTGCACAGGGCAGTACCCAAATTTGTCTGCAGATGGGCCACCACCTTTTCCTGGAGAGCTAAGATCTCCTCCGATGCCTGGCGGACCGTTGCGGTGATCAACCCTAAAGCCTAAAACCCTAAACCCCTAAACCATAAACCCCTGAACCCTAAACCCCTAAACCCTAAGCCCTAAACCCTAAACCCCTAAACGGGTAAACCCTTATGTAGGGTTTTGAGGTTAGGGCTTAGGGGCTTAGGGATGAAAGGCTATTGTTTAGGGTTTTGGGGGTGAGGTCTCAGGGCTTAGGATTCTTCCAAAGGCTAGTGTTTAGGGTTTAGAGGCTAGGGTTTGGGGTTTAGGGATAAAAGGCGAGTGTTTAGGGATAAGAGGTCAGGGTTCGAGGTCTAAGGTTTGGTGGTTTGTCAGGTTAAGGGCTTAAGAAGTGGGGGGTTCCCAAAACAAGGCGCCCCTTTAAGGGGATATAGGGTTTATATAGGGATGTATTAGGGTTTAAGGTTTAGGGCTTTTAACGGTTCAGCGCTTCAAGTCCTATGTACCACTTTATGATGCGTGGTCGGGCTGTTGCCTATCAAGTCTGGGAGATGGCTTCCAATTAGATACTGCTGACAGATAGGCTCTGAATTCGATAGCCCCTAGCATTCCCCTAAAAAAAAACTGGCCTGGTTTCGGTGCTGCAGGTTCCTAACTCCAAGCATTGGATACCAGTTGTTACTCTTGAAAACGCTATCATACGCGTAGCGGTTCGCTACGATTCCCCTAAGAGCTAAATCCTCAACCGCATGGAGAAGAAATCCTGTTACAGCTAGGTAGATATTCTGATGTCGACTGCGCTTCAGTAATGTTTTGAATGCCTGGGAGTATCAGGGTTTAGGGTAGATCAGGCCACCTGCAGATACAAAGACTTTCTAACCTACCCTAGGCCGCCTATTCGGCCTTACAGCCAGATTGTACTCCCCCGTGCACGTGAGCCTTGAGAATCCTGTCCAGCAGAACGGTGTGACCTCGTGCTGCATCATTGTTTACCTCCTTTCAGCCGAGGAGGATGTCTCAAGGTCGTTGAAGGTTGACAAAGGGAATACTCATGAGGTCTTTAGGGTTGTAACCCAAAGACTATGGGGTATGTACTTAAGCAAGGTAGCTAAACATGAAATAGGTACCTGGCTCCCATTTGGAGGCTCCATAACAAGTCGATGAAGAAAATAGCAGGACTATACAAGGACCAGGGCCGCAATACAAGGCTACACCGCCTGAAGCTGCGATAATCCCGCTTGGACGATCTCGCAACCTTGAAAACCCAATATGCGTTTAGACTTAGCTATAAATCCCTGTATGTCCCGGGTCTATAAAAACCTGAAAAAGGACCCCTACTGCCAGGACAACCCGCCCCCAAATAGCAACGAGAATATCTTGTCCTGGTCGGTCGGCGTCACACCTTCAGCTTGGCAATGGGGCGCAACGGCATTATACAACTTGACATGAGCTATAGTCTAAACTCCTAGAATCCCCCTAAATAACCCCTATAGTAGTCCCCTATATAATTCCCTATATAACCCCGCTTTAAGGAGTTTAGACTATAGCTCACATGGCTTAGTGTTTAGGGATCAGAAAGGTTACAAATTTACGTGGGGTTGCTCAAAAATGGGGAGCCATTGGAGACAGGCTTGAGAGCGCATGGCGGACAAAATGACATGAGGTCATATCCGGAGTCAACTGGGCTTATGGGGTTACGTACTGATTTGCTACAATCTGTGTAACAGTCTTGCATCCCAAGTGCAGGCAACACGTTCCCTAAAATATTCAGGTGCCAAAGTCTTGATTGTGGCCAAGGAAGGCAAGAAAGGCGCATGACTGAGCATACTCGGTTCGCAATCGTGGGCCCCTAGCTAATGGCTTCATGTAGAAGCCGGAATACATCCCAGCATTGCTTCTTAACAATCTCTACAGTTGTCATCTGTAACCCCCCCCCAGACCTACAATAAAAATGATATAGCAAAACGAAAAAAGATTCTTGAGGATACTACAGTAACTATGTAGATTAATTACCAAAAATGGGGGGCAAGCTGTCAAATTTGCAACACGTAGTCCGAAAGCAAGGAGGGACCTGCATCAACAGCCCTATGCCCACCTCCTGCACAACGAAAAGCTCTCCATCATTTAGTGGCTGCTTACAAACAGATGGGAGAACCGTTAGTTTTCATAATTCTGGTTGAAAGGGCCGCGGTCTTGCCCTGAGGGTTTCTGACAGCAATCTGTGCTCAAGAGCACGGCGGTTTGAGTTAGTCTGCAATACGTTCATGGACCCTTCACGGCGTTGTAGGACAGCCGAATTTGTGAGGATTCGTGACTTGCTCTGGCCATCGCAATCTGCGAACATATGGGGTTTCCGAAATTAGCCGCTCCTCTTAAAGCGCCCCTATTGTATGGGCTTTATGGAAACTACCATATGTATATATATATATATTTACAGATATACGTGTGTACATACATACTGTATGCCCCATGATTGTAAGATTTGTCGAGGCGGCGAGATGCAGGCATTTCGGCTTGTTAACGGTCCCCAATGCCACTGACGAGTCTACCACATTCAGTAAAAACAGGAACTGCATTCTTGGGGCATTTCCATGAGTGTTAGGCACCTGTGTTTCTACTGCAGGCCTTGTGCTTCCTCCTTCCTCCCATCGCCTCCACAACGCTATCTTTCCCTCATGCAACTTCCTTGCAAGCTCGTATAAAACTTTGATAAGGCTGTGTTGTTTCTGAGGGCCACACCGACGCAGGCAACGTACTCCTCCGAGACAGTTTCGATCTTGGTCACGTTGTACTTCTTGCAAATGTCATCCTAAGGCTGCAGGGAGGTCATAGCGTGGCCCGGAGAAAATGAAAAACATGCCTGTCATGTTGATAGCAATCAACATAAGCTGATGACATCTTATCAGTCCCTGTTGCTGGCTGCCTCCAAATCAAGCTGCAGCTTTGATAGGGGGTTCCTTGGGGGAACGTGCTGCGGATAAACCATTACGTGTTAAGGGACTTTTCTGGGAACCCCACAGGGAACCCCAAGAATATAGTAGGAATAGAATAGGAATATACCTACCAGGGTCCTTGGGTCCATGTATTCTATGGTGTTCCAACCATATTCCTGGGGTTCCCTGTTTGGGGTTGCCACATGAACCCTTTTAGTGTGGGAGATCTTCAAACGTCAGCCACTCGCGCGTTTGGGTGCTCAGGAAACGACAAGGTGCATCATCCGAGCTCCAGTCTAAACTCTTAGTTTCCCCCGTAATAATGGAGAATCAAATGGAAAAGCAAATGGAAACTGGGATTGCATTGGGGATTATAGGGGTTATAGTCTAAACTCCTAGTATCCCCCTTAATAGCCCCTAAAGTAGTCCCCTATGAAATTCCTTCAACAACCCCCTGTAAGGAGTTAAGACTATAGCTCATCTTACAAGATGCACATTGCCCCCCACCCTGATACCTTAGGGCGCTCCAAGGCAAAGACACTCTCCCAACCACGCAAACACATTCTCGGAACGACGGTTCGAAGATGCTGGATCTGTGATACCCCTACCGACGGGCGTAGTCATGAATCCCGCATGCCAAGCACTGCACCATAAACCTGCCTGCTGTATAACTGCTAGCAACTACAGCAGTAGCTATCGTCCACACAAACACAGACCTAGCCAGACTTGAAAGAGCTGCACAACGATGACAGAAAATTTTGCCCAGCATGACTACTGCCAGACATATATGCCCGCCCATGAACAGTATTGTCTGAAAGTAGGGAATTTCCTCCATGTAAACTGTGAAAAAAAAACCGTAGCTCCGATACCACCAGCATGTGCGAACAGCACCAATACACTTCCCATGTTCGCCGTCTGTGTCATAAATCCCGGTGAAGGCTATTTGGGATAGGTGGCCATCTCGCCGAAGTAGACGTTCAGGAACTGTAGCAACTCATCAGGCTTCTTCCTTCCAGGAAGCGGAGCACTTGGAGGCTGATGAGTACTTCAGAGTCTGGACTCAGTGGCAAGTTATCAAATCTTTAAGTTCTAGGAGAAAGATCAAGACTTATAGGGTCAAGCATGGAAGTTACAGGTGCGGCTACAGTCGCAGGGGCAGTGGTGGCAGGAAGAAAGACTAGAACTGCAAGAAGCAGCAGTAGGAAAAAGCTGTAACAGCATCAAACATATGCCGGACAACAATGACAACGGCAACAAAAAGGCCCCCAACCAGAAGGTCTCGTGCAAAATGGCACTGCCCACATGGCCAGTGGATTACCCTCATGCTTCTTGCTTAAAAACCGAACCGTAATAAACCAAATGTTGTGCAAATGCTTTTGAAGACCTTCCAGCTTTCACAAGAGCTTCTGATGGGTTTAGCCCCCGCCTCGTTTATGCAAAAAACTTAGATTGGCTCATGAGCTTCGTCTTACGGGTTCGCTCTGAGTGCTGCTATCCCTGCCAGCAAGAGAGCACTTCAGATTTACGATAGAACAGAAAGCCTTGGCGTTGCTTCTTGCGGCTTGATGACACTATCTCCAGCAGTTTCCAGCAGGGAACACTGGATCTAAACTCTCCAAACTCGCGCAGTACAAGAAATAGCCCTTTGTGCTGCGCATTTTCAAGCAGGGATACACTTGGTAGTTTCCTAAAACAGGGGGACCTCAATATATTTACCCCGATATTTTATAATCCTTATAATGGGGACCTCCCAAAAAGATACCTCTGTTTTTTGCGAAACACCCATTTTAAGTTCACCTGATGGCTTAAGGACGTGGAGATTCAGCCTTAGGCTGGCCTTTCGGCCGCGAGTGACTCAACCATACTCAACCAAGCCTTGCACCATTCCTCTTTGGGGTTAGGGTTAAGTTTACGGTTTAGGGGTTAGGGGTTTAGGGTTTAGGAGGTTTAAGATTATTGGTATATACTGGGGTTTTATTGGGATGACAGAAAAGACAATGGCAACTACCATATCATAGGGGTCATTTGGGGGTTAGGGTTTAGGGTGTAGGACCGGATCAAGGTTGACCCACACTCCCTCATTCACAGAGGACCCAAAGAGCTTAACAGTTGAAGAGATGCTTCGGATATGCCAGCTTCCGAGACATAAGAAGCCCCAGCCGAATCTTTCAGGGATATCCCAAACTGAGAACCGATCACATAGGACCTGAACCCAGCAAAAGAAGCAGACCCTCATATTCAGGAAGGTGGAACCCCTGACCCCAAAACCCGCAAGCCCATTGCCGCACTCTGGGCACATCTACGTACAGAAGCTCTGTGTAATGACCCAGGAATCCTCGACCCCAAAGCCTTACCCTCGCACTCGCGGCTTTAAACCCTATAGAACCCTCGTGAAGGAGTTTAGACCCTGAACCCTAAACCCGAAACCCTTTCTAACCCCCCCTAAGGAGTTTAGACTAGACTATACCTCAGATAGTGGGGCCCAGACGTAGAGCTGTACTCGTTGAAGTTGTCAATGAGGACAAAGAGCACTGTTACCTCGAGTTGCTCATTTGGAGTCTCCCTTTACTGTGAGGGGTCCCCTGGTTTAGGGTCTAGGGGAGGGGTACTTCATTGTATGTGCGGCGTTTACGGGCAAGCTACCAAAAGCATTGCCTGATAGGATTAGCTGGTGCCCTGAAGTCCCACTCCTCGAAGATCATGCGCTTAAGTGCTATCTTGACTACCTTGCAAAACCCTCTCAATTTCTTCTTCAAGGCTCTCAAGGCAGAACTTTTACACTCCCGGAAACTAACATGGAAACCCAAAAAGGGCCCCATGAAGACTACAGTCCTTCCAAAACGGGACTATATGGGTTTCCATGTTAGTTTGAGGGGAGTGTAAATGGGCCTCTGAGCTCAAAGGCTAGGCTGTGCATCCAGATGCATGGCGGAGCCAGGAGGCTTTGTTCGTCCCCTCTCACCAGGTGCCTCCCAGTGTAAGCCCCGTTATACGCTCTAACCTAAATCCTAACCCTACAAACCCCTAAACCCGAAACCCTAAACCTCTAAACCCCTAACCCTAAACCTTAAACCCCAAATCCTAAACCCCTAAAATCTAAACCCCTAAAACCTAAAACGAAACCCTAAACCCCTAACACCTAAACCCTAAACCCTACTACCCTAAATACTAGTTTCACATGTTCTTTTCCATTATCCCTATATAAACCCAATATACCCCTATAGAATCCCTATCTATGCCCTCTGTAATATACCTATAAATATGCGAAAAGATACTCCTATAATCCCAAAAGTTTCCATTGTATTTCCCCCAAAACCTAAACCCCCTAAACCCCTAAACCCTGGCCCCCTAAGCCCTAAACCCTAAACCCCCTAAACCCTAAACCCTGAACCCCCTAAACCCTAAACCCCCTTTTTTAACCCAGGTCTGAGGTTCCCGCCTGACTGAAAGCTGAGCATCTAGATTACAACTCCCAAGCTATTCATGAGAGCTCACTGCACGGTCAGAAACATGCGGAGTAGTTGAGCGAACCTCTTGAAGGCGACGGCTCCTAAACCCCCTAAACCCCTAAACCCCTAAAACCTAAACCCAGAGCCAAGTTACTGGGCTCACGGGGTCCGCGATGGTCTCTGCCTCGAGCATTCTAGGGATCAGGTACTCGGGCACCATCTCCTTGAACATGTAGTACCTGGGTTTAGGGTAAGTTTAAGGCCTACATAATGGGTTCAGGGTCCCTGTAAAGGGCTTAAGGTTTAGGGTTTAAGGTTAAGATTTAAGTTTTTGGAAGGTTTTGGATCTCGGGTTTAGCGTTTAGGCTTTAAGGTTAAGAGCTTAGGATTTGAGGGGTTTTCCCTTAACCCGACAAAACCCTGTATAACCCTACATGTCCCCTACATCTCCCCTATATAATCCCTATAACCCCTGTTTATCCTCAGTCACATGGATTATTATCAAAATTATGGGCCCCTTTTGGTTAAAGATTATATAGCAGCACCTTGTATTTAGGGGTACCAAAATAGGACCTAATTGGGAACTGGATCTTGATTTTAAACACTACCCACTACACACATGAACCTGACGTCGCCCAGCGTCAGTCGGGCCATGGCTTGCCGCTGCTTAAGGCCGCCCACATACTGCCGGCGCATGGACCGCTCCTTGAAGCATTTTGTAGGGCTTAGGGTTTAGGGTTTAGGCCTTAGGGTTTAGGGCTTAGGGTTTAGGGTCTTAGAGCTTAGGGTCTTAGGGTTAAGGGCTTTGGTGTTAATTTGTAGGGTTTCAAGCTTCAGGGTCTAGGGGTTGAGGGTCTAGGGCTAGGGATTTAGGGTTTACGGGTAGAGGTTCAGGAGGGGCATAGACCACTCGCCTTTGCTGGCTTTCGAAATCATATAGGGGTGATACAGGGATTCTACAAGTGTCTAGGTGGTTTCTAGGGTTTATACAGGGTGTGTATAGGTTTAGAGATGACTTACAGCGTTTAACTGTGGATTATATAGGGTTTAGGGAGAATGGAAACGAACATGGAAACTCAAATGAAAGCTACTATTTAGGATTGTGGGGCTTAGGCTCCTTAGAGCTGGGCGGTTCAAGTCTACACCAACAGTACGAGATTCTGTTCAACAGCAACCCAGAAAGAAGCTCATGGCCTTGTTGAGAGACCCTGTCCAACTGGAGAAAAGTGACCCTAAAGCATTAAACCCTCACTAAACCCTAAACGTCGGATCCGCATATCAGGCTTTCAGGACTCTAAGTCGCTGAGACCTTGGCCAATTTATGCTCCCAAGTCTCTGGAGCCCCGGGAATGGGTCAGCCCAGCATGTCTACCTCTACCCGACTCTAGCCAATACTTTCCGTCCTGAAATCCAGCACTCTCAGCCGAAAGTCCTGGACCCTGAGCCAACAAAGTGAAAGTAAAAGTAAGAATGCTTACAGGGGAATTTCTCCAAAGAGCCGCCCTCAAAATTCTGGACTGTTCGGGACCATATATCCGCAAGAATCAAGAAGGCAATCTTTAGGACTAAGTCCTGAACCTGAAGCGCAAAGCCCCAAATCCTGAAATCCACCCAAAAAAAACTTGAGGCCAATTCGCAAAACCTCAAGCCCTTTATTCCGAATCCTTTAACCCTGAACAGTTGGACAATCCTAAACCGGAGACCTGAATCCAATTCTGAGAGCACCGAGCGGCCAGGTAATACTTCCGAGTGACGCTGAAAGTCCAGGACATAAGAAGCCTAGGATTTGGGTTGAGGTTGAGTTTGGGCTTCGGGAGATGTAGGGATTCTATAAGGATATACTTAGGGTTTGGGGTCTAGGGTTGAAGATCCCAGGCTTTTGGGTTTGAGGTTTGACATCTGTGGTTTAGGGGCTAAAGCTTCGAAATTTTGGCTGAGCTCCACGGTTGGGGTCTTATGGCAAGGATCACTTGCTTTTGTTAAAAGCAGATTGATAGTGGAATCTAAGAGAGGAAAAAATCTTCAAGCAATAGTGGGAAAACTATCAATGACATCCTGTTACCCAAGGTGCCGGGCAATGTCCTGAATAAACTCAGCGCTTGTGAGTGCTGTTGGGCTATAATAAGCAAGTGCCTGGGATCCAAGGATGAGAGTTTCATTCAAGGCTTGAGGCCAAAATAACCAAACAGGTTGCAAGTGCATTCTTATTATCATGACGTACCTCTATGCGTATGAAGGCTATGGGGGACGAAGCAGGAAATTGACACAAGACTGACAGAAACGTCCCTTCCTAGGATAGGGAGTTCATTTCGTTCTTGGGCAGGGTACACTGGGGTACCCATCGGTACCCCACTTGTGACGAATACCAGGTAGACACCCAAAACAATCAGCCCCAGCATTTGTTGCAGCTAAAGTGGTGCAGTGCAGGAAATACATCAGCAGCAGGAAATTTTGAGTAAGTCACCTCGCTTGGATCCGACTACAGATTTCAACTGCAATTTGGGACTTTATGTAGTTCACAGCTGAGCAGAAGCAGGCCGGTCACTAGAATTGCAGTGGTTGGACAGTAGCCTTGCCATCTCAAAACTACAGGCCCTGCACTTGGCGATTTCCGCCGTGCTCTACGCACTGCTGGGCATTTCACCGCATTCCTGCATATTGCTGCTACTAATCCCAAAGATCATGCAAAGCTTGCTGTACAATGAGTACTGGGGCCCGGGCAGAGCGCAGTGGAAAGGGATGTCCTTGTGGTGCAACCTCTCAATGGAGTTGTCATACCTGGGCAGATGTCAGCTTTGCCGCGTGAACCGAACTCTGGTTGATGGAAAGAACCTCCAAGGAACCTGGCACCACTTCAGCCGCATAAGGCATGTGAATGTACAGGAGGTAAGAAGTAAAAACATAAAGCGGAGTTTGAGACTGGATAGGATCCGTTTTCCTCTATGTGAGTCATCCATCTGGGGGCGCCCAAAATATTTGAAAGTCCCTGTAGTAAGGATGGTGGTAGTCAGCTTGGAATCTTGCACCAGCCAGCGTAAATTGTGCAAAGTTCTTCTGTCGACAGTACTCGGCACCTGATACCTCGGCGGAAGAACGAGCGCGATGTTTGGACAGCCGACCTTGTATAGTCTCATTTGAGCCAAGAGGAGGCAGCATCACGCCTTACTTATGGCATTCTCGCCGTGGAACCAACTGATTCTGAGACCAATCCTAAACAGCAATCCCCGACACCTCCGTACTCGCACCTTAACCAAGGAGGCACAATTTGAAGCGTCGTCGTTTCCATATACACTGACTTCACTTTGTCTAGGAAGCAAACCAAGTCCCTCATTACATCCTAGGGCTGATGGGCAGACGTTAAATGACATCCAGAAAGCAACCTTCCAAAGGCCCATCAGTAAAGTCAAATCCTTGACCAAGTCCAGAGATCACAACACGTTGAATACCCAGCACCTGCAGCTTGCGAGACCTGCATGTTGGAGGTGACCATCACATCAGTGGGTTCACATGTCGCACAAACCATAGAGCCCTGAAGTCTCTTCAGCCCAAACCTTGGAAGATCAATCAGAATCCTGAGTATCAGAGTAGAACCTCCCTGCGAAGTTCTGGCCCCAAAATGGCTGACCTTTTGTAATTCCAGCAGGAGAATTTATACGCACATGTCTATACCCCAAAAGGTTAGAGCGCGTCTTTTTAAGATTATCCACTCAGCTGCAAAAAGGACCCCAGGCTTTAATCCTTGGTCTTCTTCCTACGTCATGCTTCGAAACTCTGGCTTCGCCCCTAGCACTGGGGGTTTCCAGAAAGAAGGGAGTCCCTTTGTGGGAGTTCGCATAAAAGAACTACAAGGTATTGGGGATCTTTCTGAGGGTCCCCTTTTTGATGGAAATCACTTTGTAAGCTGAAGCAATGCCTTTCAATGAATCGGTCATCAAGGCGCACATTCTCGTAGATGAGCGTGGCGCCCAGGTAGAAGACGAAGAGCCAGAACCTGGGTTTGGAGTTAGTTTAGGGTTGAGGGTTTGGGTAGGAATCATTTAGGGGTATGTTGGGATTATCTATGGGATTAGGCTTGTACAAAAAGGTTTTTGCTGATACATGACATATTAAAGGATCCCAAGGAGGCCCCCCTGGTGGCAACCTTGGATCTCTCAACTCTTGGAAGCCCAGAGTAACTATGTCCCAATGAGCCCTGCATGCCTCTCCCAATTACCAATCCACGAACTCCCGTAAGCATGGCCACATGACGCGGTGATGAACAAGACTAAAGTTGAGCCACGATCCCTCTGTGCCTCCGGCCTCCAAGAACAGCAAAAGATATGTGCGGGCCTGCCTGAATTCCTGTTCGCAAACCGGAAACCCTAAACCCTTAACCGTAAACCAAGCTCAGGGTCCAGCTTTAGGCCTAAGCCTGAGGTTGGAATTATGGGCATTTATATGGGGTCTAATACTGGAGAATCAGATGGATAAGAAAATGGAAAATGAAATGGAAACTGGGATTATAGGGTAGCTTATAGGGGTAATATTAAGGATACTTTAAGGGTTATATTGGGATAATGGAAAAAGAAATGGAAGCTACTATTTAGTACCATCTGGGGGGGGGAGGGGTTATATAGGGATAGTGGGAAAAGAAAACGGAAGCTACTATTTAGTACTAGTCTGGGCCCTTCAGCTTATGTGTTTTAGGGCTTTAGGGTTTAACCCAAAAAGCTCTACAAGCCTCGCAAAGGGCCCATGGTTTGGACCTGGGAAACACATTCGGGGCCCATACTTATGGCGTTTAAGTTGAGGTGCGACTGGCAGTCGCAGCACGCAGCCCATCTTGAAAAAGTTGGTGCTGGGCACCCTTAACCCGAAACATAACCCCAAACATAACCCTAGTTTCCATTTCAGGTTCCACTGGATTCTTGGCTCTTGGACCAATATCCTTATAATCCAACAGCAAGCTCTTCAAACCTTGGCTTCTGACTTACCCTTCCACCTCGACAATTCAACCTTCAGAACCCCTGAAACCCCAAAACCTGAGGATGAATTATACTCCCTCTTAAGTACATGGAATATGGCTTTGGATATGTTATAAGAAGATCCCTACATACCCCATAGTCTATCTACTTAAGGGGGACTAGAAGCCCCTAAACCCAGCATCCTCAACTTCACCTCTACCTTCGTCCTGTCGCCAAGCTGCAACGCTAGGTATTGGTGGTGAAACTGGGGCAGCGCAAAGGGCAGCGAGAGGAGGAACCTTGTCTTCGACCCACGCTGGCTTAGGGATTCCTGGGTTTCTTTATGGGGGCTTGTAAGGATTTTCTAAGTTTAAAGCGGACTTTTTAAAGGGAGTAGACAGTGACTATGTAGGCCTTCGGGCTAGTGGAAAATCGAGTGGGAAAGAAGATGGAAAATGGAACATGAAATGGAAGCTGTTGTTTTGGGTTTATTGTTTGGGGCTTAGGTAGAATAATGGAGAATCGGATTTAAAATGCAAACGGAAAACCAGATGAAAACCTTAGATCCCTTGTAAGGGGTTGACTTGGAGGTGTAATGTTTGTCGGTTTCTGCAAGTGTGGGACATACGTGCTGGTAGTTTGGGTCCACGACAAACCCCTGTATTTAACTCATGAACCTCAAGTCATTCCTCCAGAGAGCAACAATTGTCCCTTGTTGCAGATCCCTATTAGGCCCACAATTTTTTGAAAGTACGGATGCCGCTATACACTTATTCATTTAGAGGGACCTACTTGGAGATTCCGGATTATTCTAGCTCAGTCATAACTGGTACTCATAACTTATAACACGTTTATAAGCATTGTATGAGGCTTAGGGGGCTTGTAACTGGGTTTTGAATACGGCTTTAATTTCAATAGAATTTCCCCATACCTTAGCCTTAATGACTTTGGACTCTAAAACAAGGCTCCTAGCCCTGTAACCCTTTTAAGGGGACTTTATACAAACAAAAACTACCCCAAGTCTGAGGCCCTGGCAGCATCAGGATCTGGCAGGCCGTGTGGCCCTGCAGGGTGCAGTCCAACTTCGAAGCCTTGGTTGGGGTTGAGGGTCGAGGGTGAAGGGTTTAGGGTCTAGGGTACAGGCTTTAGGGTCAAGGCTTTAGGGTCAAGGGTTAGGGGTTTATCGTTTGGGGTTTGGAAGGGTTAGATGGGATTTGTAAAAGGGTGTCTATAGGCATTACATACGGTTTGGGGATGACGGAGAGATTTATCAAGGTCAGAGATTTGGGTTTTTTTGCAACAAGATTTGGGGTTCAGGGCTTAGGGTTCATTGGAAAGGCATAGTAAGTATACGTATAGCCCTTATACAGCATTGACTAAATGCAGATATCCTTGCTATTTACCTCCTGTACTTACCTAGTCGAGTGCAGCGTCAGGGGGCTTTGGGTTGAGGGTGTATCGTTGGGGTTGAGGGTCGTTGTAAGGGGCTATCCAAGGAATATATGATATTTGACAACTTACTGGTGATTAGTGGGGAGTAAGGGAATATCATCCCATAGATCACTCGTATAGAGTTCGAACCATGCGGGGTCAGGGCTCAGGAAACTACCATTCAGGCTGTTTTGAAAAGCAGTCATGCTTCTCTACCCTGGCAGTGGCCATCTTCCAAGACGTAATGGTAGTTGTAATACTAGCAGCCGGACATCCCCTAAACCCTACACCCTTAACCCGCTACACCTCTAAACCCTAAACCCCAAACCAGCAGCCGCCGGAGCAGCACTTGCGTCGAGGCCTGGCTAACATGCCACACCTCTGACGAGGGTTTCACAAAATTGGTGGCCCCGAGGGTTTAGGGTTCAAGGTGTAGGGGACCCTCAAGACATTTAGGCCGGGAGGACCCCCACCCAGTAGTAGTAGTAGTAGAAGTAGTAGTAGTAGTAGTAGCAGTAGTAGTAGTAGTAGAACAGGAATATAAGAAGACTCTAATATAGTCCGTATATCATCCCTTATAGTCACTATTACGGGGTGGGGAGGGAGTCCACCTGACATATAGGCATGGTTTAATGTGGCATGATGATTACATTGTGCTCCACGAGGAAAAATAAATAAATGTTGGACACTAACTAACCAGCCTCCTGCGTGCAGCCTCCAACTGGCGCTTCAGGTCAGCAATGTCGTCTGTCCTACAAAGTCGGATATCGTAACAAAATTCTAGACTGTGTAACCTGTGAATAACCAAAAACATTGTTCTAATCAGCACTAATATTAGTTACGGCTTGATTCTTGTTTCAATGCATAGGAAAACTGATTTAAAAAACCAAATGAAAAGAAAACTCTTTGCACGCGCAGTCCTTACCAACGTGTCAGACGCAAGGCTTCTCTTCTTAGAAGATGCCTTTTCTTCTGACAAAGCTGGTGGTGCTGGTTAACTCTAATGCGTCGAATACACACGAACACAAAGCACACGAGCACGCGTGCCGCCAAGAAGCTGCTTGTACCCAGAAACTTCACATTATCGCCCAGCATGATCTTGATTTGCCAAGCCCGCAGTTTTGCATGAAAACACGCCACCTTGAACCCTGAACCCAACCATCCTAAGAACGCATTTGAACCTTAAAATGCCAGCTCTTTCTATTGCAACAACTTCGCACCATTTCCTACAGCTGCTACAGCTCCCACGGATTGACTTTGACTGAGAGAAGTTTGGACAGAGGCTCGATGCGTAGCTTATTGAAAGACGTCACGCACACTTACATGTGGAAGATCTTCAAGCAGCCCATCCAAACCATCGCCTGTTTTTCGATACGCAGCTGGCAGCTAGCGGTCGCACAGCTGCACACCTACGACTTCTGACAGGTCGTCGTGGCGACGCGACCACTGAAGGGATCTGAAAAAGACCCTGTCGCCACTCCGAAAGACATGTTTAAAAGTTGCGAAAAAGGATAGTGCCTCACGTCATGGCACACGAACCCCTCGCCTCGGTAGCAATGATTTCTGCGTGCGCCGTTCTCGCAAACTCCTACGAATCCAGCCCTGTGATAGGCTTCAGCCTAGATTCCAATGGGCTTCCGTAATCCCGCATCTTTCGAAAAGCCGAGACCTCCCGAAAAATAGCTCGCACCTCGAAATCCAGGGCGAAAATACGTGCAATGCAACATACTTACCATTACTTACCGGAGGAGTCCTTCTTTAAGCCACGATACCCCTTCATTTTGGCAACAGCCGGGTCCAGTCCGCGATGCTCGCCCTTACCGCCCGGCAACCTCACAGAGGTCCGAAGCAGGCCACCTTCAACACCAGGTTAAACAGAATCCTAACGATGACCCGATTGCTTTCCTTATAGGTTTCTAGCTTATTTTTCGGAAAATATCTCTTCCGTTTTGACAAAGCCTAGAAAAGTTCGCTTGTAAAAACAAGCTACCATATAGTTTATTGACAGAGTTAAACAAGCAAGTAATTAGCGTTAGCATGACGTAGACGGCGAAAGGTTTGGGTTTGGGTCTGGCACGAAACTTTTAATTTGTTCGAAGCTGGACTCCCATTCTGAGCAAATGGACCTCTCTATAGACCAGACGGTCTGCCTCGAAGCTTTTGTGTTTCTTCGAGATGCGACCTTGGCTGGAGGTCGTCAAGCACGGAGGCCTGTTTAGCGGCGGGTGCAGGGTTTGGATTTGGGTCTGGCTCGAGGCCTCAGTTTCCTCGAGTCAACCCCTCGGTGCTGATGGGTCATTGAGCTAGATGCCCTGACATGAGGTGCTTGGGAACGCCTGGAAAGCCTTGGAGGCCACCCCGGAGAGACCCTGGCACACAGGGGTCTGGCAGCCCGAAAATGGGGGGGTTTGAAACGTGGGAGGTCCTGAAACTGCGAGGCCTTAGAGGCCTTCAAGGTGCTGGGAGTGTAATTCTTTTGGGGCTTGATTCACTTTTCGAATCGTTGCCACCCTCCGGGCTCTCAGGCCTCCTGGTCCCGAGATTTGCTGGCAGAAAAGGC
Organism: Symbiodinium pilosum; assembly: GCA_905231905.1. Taxonomy (NCBI): domain Eukaryota; class Dinophyceae; order Suessiales; family Symbiodiniaceae; genus Symbiodinium; species Symbiodinium pilosum. Next base: position 136,466 of record CAJNIZ010046615.1, read on the forward strand.
TTGGGAAGGACCTGGGAAGCTCAACAAAGAAGGAAGCACCGACTTGGAGGAAGGTTCGGGGTCGCTCATTCTACTATTCGCCAGCGGCCTGCACACCCCACAGCTGCCTGTGGGACTGGGAGTTCCGTCGCCTGCCAGAGGGCTTTTGGGAGCTCGCTCGCCTCCTGGCTTCGTTCGCCCTGCTTGACGGCCCCGATCTCACTCAGTTCAGGGTTTAGGAGAACTGCCTAACACCTAGGGGGGTGGAAAGAGTAGAACAAGGAGGTCAGAAAAGCGGGTAGCCGGTGTTGAATAAGTGGTTAAGGACAGTATTGAGTCCACCGGGGTCAGAAAGATAGGATACAGGGTCAAAAAATGGGAGAGGGTGAAAAAATATGCTAGGGGTGGAAAAATCTGGGGCCCTATAGGCATTATAAAAGGATCCTGGGGCTCCAGGTGCGGCTATATAGGGATTGTTTTGAGAAACTCTCAGATGGTAGTTTCTATAATTGGAGGGGCCCAATATAGACCCCCAATCACGATAATCCTTGTTGTAGGTGCCACCAAAATGGTACCCTGGTTTAAGGACAGTCCCAAATATCCTTGAACCTGGCCGGAATTCACAGCCGGTGGGGCTTCCTACTGTTGATACTAGGCTTAGGGTTTAGGTCTACAAACCCTGCATGACCTCAGTATACTATACTACCATAATTCCCAAGGTAAAAGTTACGCAGGGTCATGCAGGATTTTTGCATCCGCCGTGACAAGGACGATTGCAATCCCTGTTGAGCTTCAATTGTCCAACCAGCCCCGACCATCTCGTGCACACAAGATTCAGGGTTTACGGGTTTAAAGACTAACCCTAAATCAGCATCCCACCACCCTCGACCCCTGAGCCATATCAGAAATATAGACCCGCCTGAAACCCTAAACCTTAAACCATGGCCCTGGAAGGTAAGGAGAAAGGCCCACAAGCTCCAGCCATGAGGCTGTAATTCCGTACAGCTGCGGACATTGGGCCTTGTCATCGAATAGCCTGGATTCAGGATTAGGGTTTAGGATTAGGAGTTTAGGGTTCGGGGTTTTGGGCTTAATTTTTTGGGGTTTAGGGTCTCCAAGTAAAGGGATTTCGCAAAGTTAGGGGTACCTTCTGGTAGTCCCCATAATCAGGATCATAGTATTTTGTGGGGTCTATATCGGGGTCCCATTTTGATTTTCCTGCTTATTTTCCTTATAACTCTGCATTCCTGGGGCAATATAACCCCACATTCAACCAGAACGTGTATCAAAATCTTCCACCACTTTAGTTGAATTGTTGGTGTCTTCCTTCCTTCGATTAGTTACCATGGGTTAAGAAGATAGAGGAATATGATCCCTACAGAACCCCTATCGAATATATTCCCTGAATTCTACTAACCCCGCATAAGACTACGTCTATACAACCCAAATATAACCCTATGTAAGAAGTAGTTTCCATGTCCTTTTCCATTTTCCCTATATATAACCCCAATAAAAACCCAATAAAAACCTCGTATAACCCCTATAATCAGGTCTTGCTCACTAGTTCCACACCTCCCTGCCATGTGTAAAAGCAACTTTAAGCCCCCTTGGAGCCTCTGACCACGGCGCAGGAGTTAGGAGTTGAGGGTTAGCTTACTGGGGGTTAGCAAGGAAAAAAGGAATATAATCCCTAAATAATATATGCCCTGATTCCCCACTAACCCCCAGTAAGTTGAGTTTCTGGGTCTTGGTGCTGGGGCGAGGCATTTCAGGGGAACCAACCCTCACGGACTGTCGGAGTTGAGGATTTCGGATCTAATTTCTGGGTGTTGAACAGGGTCTAAACTTGTGCAAGAAAGGGAGTAGCTAGGAACGCGGGGGCTTTGCACAGACTAGCTGGCCCCAAAAAAGCCGCGCCAAGCAAACTCTAAACCTGCACCCGGGTAAGCTGAGCTTCATCCTGCAAGCAGGAACTAATACAAGGATGGTGCACCAAGGAGCGGCCTACAAAATGTTCTGTGCGGTTCCATGCAATAAGAGATACTTTGATACGAGGGGGATGGGGGGTTGCACTTGCACAGGATGATATGACAGGCTGTCTGAAGCCATAGACAGAACAATTCATGCAAGTTGAACGCCTTGATCCCGCACTACAATCACCACAGGCATACAATTTTTGGAAACCTCTTAAGATGGACCGCACAAAAAAGACACCCGTAACTCCAACAGTCCCCTATGTCTTCAGCATTTCACATTAACCAGGTTTTGCCACGAAAACAAAGCCTGTGGTTTGATCCTTTCTTACACTGAGCAACTGCTGGCATGAGGGGTTGAAGGGCGGCACACTGGTAGCCAGGAAGGCCGTCCAAAGAAAGAGCATTGCGCCTGAATCAATCTTCTGGGTTCAGGGTCTAACGTATTGGGTAGGATTGAGTTAGGCTTGGCGACTTTGTGTCTGGCGGCCCAGGGCTTAGAATTCAGAGGTTTGCGTAGTCATGATCAAGGTCTTACATGGGGCTCACATACTTTTGACTTTTGACAATCACATCACCCAGAAAACACCGTACATGTCAATGGAAGATATTGCTAGCAGTTGAAGAAATGTATGCTTCCTCTTGGGGTCAGCAAAAAGAGGGTACGACATAGACATAGACAGAAGATACGGCAGGATCCATATGGATTATGGATCTGTTGCTTCAAATTCTAAAGTCATGGGGTGGTGTTTTTTGCCCCGAAAAGCTGCCAGGTGCTTGGAGACTTTCAAGACAGGGTGTAAGGCCGAGCTATCACAAATCACGCCACCAGTGCTGGTTCTGTGCCGTTGCCGGGGGTGCAGCCGTCACGTTTGAAAATGGCAAGTGAAAACGGAAAACTCCAAACAGGCAGCCACCGCCGTAAGGTCCGAACGCACAGCCAGGACCCTTCCGAAATAATGCAACACCCGGTCGGCTTGTGCGTTTATCTTGCGGGTGCGGCATCTGTGTGTCGGCTTCCGCTGTCTGCAAACAATTGCTGCACCAATGCTGCTGGCTTAGGCAGCAGCCAAGATCCGTGACCCCTACTACCCAAACTTAACTACGAAATTCCTTGGCCCCGCAAAGCTGCTTAAAAATTAGATTTGGAGCTTGCATCCTTAATTCCTTTTTCGTCTTGTCGTGAAGATCACAGGCAGGCTCATGTTAGCTACTAGAATCCCAACAGACATCCCTGGATCCCTCATCAGCATCAGGGCGCCCCAGTAGGTGAGTGCGTAGCTCCACTCCACGCCGCGTCGCGGGGCCCCCTTCCACCACCTCAGCCACAAAAGTTGAGACACCGAGCACACATAGTGATAGTGACACGCTTATAATTGTACCTGTTGCGGAGTTATACGACATTGCAAGTCCCCATAGTCTGCATATTTTAAGGTATATGCAGAGTTGAAGAGGCAAGTCCTGACAACTCGTGACTGGGGCTTTGCTGGAGAAGAAGAATGCGAAAAGAATGTGACTCAAACAACTCATCCCTAAACCTGAAACCCTAAACCTTAAACCCTAAACCGTGAAACTCTAAACCCTAAACCTTACACCCTAAACCTGAAAGCCTAAGCCCTGAAACCTGAACCCGAAACCTTAAACCCTGAACCCTAAACCATCCGGATCTGCTGGGCCATAACAGCGAAGCAGACTGCCAGACGTCTTCCAGATGCCCTTGGGCTCCAAAATGGAGAAGAAAATGGAAACTGAAACGGAAAGTAGGGTTACATAGGGGCGGGCGATGTAGGGATCAAATTAAGTTACCATACTGGGCATATTATATATATATATAGTACTTAATGTGGTTTCCACAATATGGTAACTTAAATGTCTTAAATTAAGTTCCTTAACAGCAAACCAGCATAGCTGCCCTTGCCCTATAACTCGGCTGCTAAGATTTATAGGGCTTAAGGTTCACAGGGTTAACAGGGTTTAGGGTTTATGGGGTTTAGGGATTAGGGTTTATAGGGTTTGTAGGGCGGGGTTTATAGGGCTTATAGGGTTTAGTTAGGCTTTGTGGGGCTCAGGTCCTGCCCCCACACCCACTAACAGTCTACAATAGGATTCATATTAAGGGCTGTATCGCTCTCGATATGTATATACGTATGTATGATAAGCAACTGTTAATGGGTGGGGTGTAGTACCCAATGGATTGCTGTTAAGGAACAGTAAACTGAGTTACCACAATATGGGTATATGGCAAATAAAAAAGGCTTCCTTTTTATTATAGTAACTTAATTTAAGTTCCTTGACAGCAACACTGTAAATCACACTATCCCATTCATACTACCCAGAATAATTCCCCCTAAACCCCGAGCCCTAAACCCTAAACCCCAAGCGCTAAACCCTAAACCCCTAAACTCTAAACCCTCAACCCCAAACCCCAAACCCCAAACCCTAAACATGCAGGCGGCACATTTAAGCCAAGGCGCGCCAGCCTCATCGCCAGCACAACTACCAGCCCAAGGCCTTGGGGAAGCGAAGTTCTGGGGTTTGGGGTTTAGCGTCTTTTCATTCTCCTTTCCATGTGAGTTGTATTCTAAACTGCTTCAAGGGGGTTATATACGGGATTTTTTGGGGATTATTATAGGGGTTATTAAGGTCATGAACAACAGACGTAGTAATTGGAGATGGCTGTTTTGCTTCTGCAGTTGTCATTCTTATCTCCCATGCCGACGCTAGTTCCCAGATGCGTTCTTCTGTAGTGAGCAGGCCATTCCTGGCACCCGCTTTGTTCGGCAGGCTCGAGGCTTACGAAGAGAGGGCATCGTCCGACAGCACATTGAAAATCATTCTGTCAGGGCTTGTCAGCCTACGTTCATCTTGGTGGCAAGGAAGACATCATCTTAAGATGTGAGAGGGTCAGCACTTGGATGGCTCTGCCTCTCGCCAAACACAGGAATGCCAGCTCCAATGAAGCTGACTCCGCCTGAACATTCAGACCTGGGTCCGTGTAATTAGCGGATTCCTTCCTCTTACAATGCAACTGGATCGAAAACTCGCTCTGCTGAACCTGCAATGAAAGCTTGACATACATGACTTTGATATTGTGATGACCGACAAGCCCGGTAACCATGTAGAGGCAGTTGCGCGCATGTACCTTCTCCTGCATCTGGAGATGATCGCAAACGTTCCCGTAGGACTGTGTGAACGGAAGACCAAGAGTCAGTGGCAACGGCAGCAAAACAATAGCACGTGCAACGGTACAAGCCCGAACATGGCAACTATGCCACCTGCTTTGGTAGTTGGAGTAGCTACTGTAACACTGGTAATCGTCGTCATAGTCATACAGCCATACAACAGGAATGCTGGCCGGGGCACTCAGCAAAAAGATCAAATCCGGCGTCCAGGTGTCCTGGCACGATTGATTTGCAATCCCGTGGTTTAGGGTTTACGGCTTAGAGTAAGGACGTATACTCGATCCTGCCAGGTAATACGACCTCCTGCCAACCTTGGGTGATTCTGATTGATTCCGCGTAGCTTGAGATGATCCGGCGTAACCTTCATGTGGGGTTTAGGGTCTAAGCCGGGAATTGGCTGGAAAATGTTTACCATCGGGGGCTTTATATAATTCCCAATGATTTTGAAGCTATTTGCCGTAGGAATGTGTATATCCATGTTCATTACCAAGGTATCATCCGTTCGTAGGCTGTTTTTCAAGAACACTGGACGTTGAGAGCGGCGCAGCGCATAGTGTGGCTTGACAACTCTGATCTCCGTCTCTGAAAGAGGGTGCTCACTGGCTGCAGGTCTATAACAATAGTAATAATAATCATAGTCATAGTAAACATGTTAATAATAATCAATAGAAGCGAGGTCCTTTGGAGCCTTGAGAGTGATGAGGCTGAAAGGGAAGATGCAGGAAGCTTGCTCCCAGAGTTGGACAGGAGCAAGACGGCTGGTTAGAACTGGACAGGAGAGGGACCAACAGTGCGAAGCCATGGAATGAGTTGGGGACGACGAGTTGAAAACATGTGCTAGCGACTACAGCAACAAAGGGCTGAACTTTTTTGACCCTGAACCCTAAACCCAACTACAGTTAGCAAGAAAGTTCCGCAGGAACTTTCGGAAATAACGGAAGATAATCCCTACATAACCCATGTATCATCCCTACCTGATTCCTATAGAGATTATAAAATATATCCCCCTATTCCCCAATACCCCCGTGCAAGACATAGGACTCTATGAAGATCGGGGGGGAGCCGGAATGAGATTGAAGAAAAGGTTCGGATTGCTATCTACGGCACATCGTGTGTTGACCTTAAGCCCGAAACCCTCTTGATGCGAGGTCCTCGTAGTTGACTTGTGGACAGTCCAATCGCCACTGCATCTGGGCAGCTTCGTTTTGCTAAGTAGGGCAACAAAGACAAGTGCTGATCAATGAGGCAAGGCCTGTAGATTCCTTTGGAGCTTAAGAACTGCGAGGCTGAGTCGACCACACCAGGAACTAAGTATGCAGGGTCTATGGTATCGTGGTGCCTTCCGGTCCGAATGTTTTCTGACATAAATGTGCGTTACTCGTAGGAGTTCAGGCCTATAAAAACCCAGCCTTATATGGAACCGCTCCCTGCCAAGATCCAAGAAGCAAAAACACTTCCAGGCCAGATTTCCAGCATCTCTCACCCGTCGTTAGGACTCATTAACCCTAACAAATGGGCCCCTGAAGCAAATCGATGCCTCCTACATCCGTTTTCTGAAGCCCATTGTTAGGCATACAGGCCTGCAAACTCCAGAATCCTGAGCTCTGCATTATATGAGCCACAGTCTAAACTCCTTAAAGGGGGTTACGTAAGGGGATTATATAGGGGAGTATTATAACAGTTATTGCTCATATACACAGGCCGGAAGACCAACCACAACGCCCTGTCCGAGCAACTTCTATCTACACTACACGCCCGACTGAAGATGCACTCAGAATTCCTAGCCACCCATGGAGGACCTCATCCACAACGTAGGCTTCAGTACGGCTCTTGAAGATAGAATTACCCGCACTGGCATTGTAGAGAGACAAGCATACTCTGTTGGCTTGTAGTTACACAGCCCAGCAAAAACAAAACTGCAAGCCCTTAAGGGGGTGTGGTTTGGGGGCGTTGGGTTTAAGGGTGCACAGAGGGTGCAATGTGGGCTTAGGGCTATGGGGCCCAGAAAATACCTCTGCAGACTCACCACTCCTTTCTCTGGATGGCTGTCAATATTTGAGGGCTTTCCGAAACCAAGGAAACCCTTTTTAGGGGTCCCCATAATAAGGATTGTAGTATTTGGGGTTCTAGACTGCCATTTAGGGAAACTACTATTTGCCCATTCATCAAACTTCCCAAGGAGCCCCGTGCCCCGTGCGCACTTAATCTTAAGACATGTCAGGGATCCTAGGATTATGTAGGGGTATATGCCTTGTTAAGGTAGATTGGGCTCTGCGGGTTCATTCTGAGATTGGTTTTGGTGCTCCAAGACCTGTTTAAGCCAAGTTTGCATTCCCAGGTGTTGGTTGTGTAAGGCTGGGGCGGTTTATTGTCTAGGGTGACTCTAAACCCTAAACACCACATTCAACCCTAATCCCATCAAAATCCTAAACCCTAATCACAGCACTTAAGCGTACTGACCACCATCTCTTAGGACTAGGGTTTAGGGGGTTTAGAGTTTAGAAGTCTAAGGTTTAGGTCTTAGGGGCCAGCAGTCTAATGCTATCAAGAAGCTAAGATACCCAGCTTTAATGATGAGTAGGGACACAATTTCCTGCCAGAAACAAGCACACTCGGCATACCCTGTAAGCACCTAAACCCTATACCCTGTACCATAAGCCCTAAACCCCATGCCAGGCCACATAGACAAGGCGGTGGACCAGGAGACCTGCCGACATGGCGGCCATGAGGGCGCCGCCCTGTTGCATGTTCCTTGGGTGAGGACCGTGCTATGGTTCAGGGTTTAGGGGGTTTAGGGGGTTTAGGGGGTTTAGGGGGTTTAGGGGGTTTAGGGTAGGGTTTGGGGTTTAGGGCTTTGGGTCTCGGGGTTGGGGTTCAGGGTTTTGGGCTTAAAATTTGGGGTCTAGGGTTGGGCTTGTAAGGGTTTGGAAATACATCACAAGGCGTAAGCAAAGCTCAGGCGTCAAGAACCAACAAGTACTACCTACCCTTCGGGAATTTTCCAACATCAGAAGCCCCCCCCAAAAGCAAAAACAACAAAACAAATTGCACAAGGGCATCTGGACAAAATGGGAGTGGAAGTCTCCATAACTAAGGCAAAAAGGCCCCCTGGTTCTAGGAAACCCTCATATCCGGGTACTACAGAGATTTATTCCTTTCCGCAAAATAATGAACCCTTTAGAGGATCCCTTAATGAGGATTCCAATGGATTCGGGGATTATGTAAGGGGGCAATTTTCAAACCACTGTAAGCCACTGCAAAGCCTATCTATCTGCACGGTTTAGAATGTACAGGGATGGGAAAAATGGAAACTCTGCTATTTGCGGTTTAGGAAACCTTGAGCCTTAACCCTAAGTTAGCCCCAAACCCTGAACCCTAAACCTGAACCCTAAACTCTGTAGCTGAGCTTCTTCGGCAAGCTCTCTAGCTCCCAGGCCTCCGGAAGGTTGAGGCTCAAGTTTTACGAGTCATGATTGAGGGGTTTGAGGTTTACGGGTTTGGGCGCTGAAGTTTTGGGATTTAGGAAATTTAGGATTTCGGGGCGCACGGCTTTCATTTAGGATTTGGGGTCAAGGGTTGCGTTAGGTTTCTGGGATTTTGGGCTTGCTGAGACAAGTCCACGGCTTGCAGTATTGTAGGATCTAGGAAGCAATGCGTTAAGGCTTCCAGGTTAAAGCAGGCTAGCGCAATTAAAAAAGGATTTTGGAAGCAGGGCGTTGGGCTCAGGACTTGCAGCCGCAGCCTTTGTCTTGACCACTGTGCAAGGGCACGAATCGTTTGCTTAGGCATCACAAAATGTAGTGGAAGAGGACGCATTGACCAAATCTAAAGAGAAAATTATGGTGAACTATGTGGCGGGTTCCCACATAAAAGCAGGGTGCCTTGTTACAGGTCCCCATTACGAGGAATAGAATATTGTTTATTTATATTGGGGTCCTTTTAAGTGAAGGAAACTACCATTCGGGCTTCGAAGCCCGTCTTCGCACCTTCTCCATGTCTGCATCCGCAAATGAGAGCATAAAGCCCTCCTGCGCCCTCTGCTTCTTCCTGCTGAAGGGAGGCCCCAGTAGCCGACTTTGAAAGCGCTGGGCGTTCAAGGGGGATTTGAAGTCTTAGGCATTTGCCTGTGTAGGGCACAAGTATCGGGATTTGGGTCTCAAAGGGGTTTTGGTTGTTGTCCTTTGAGGTGTTGAGCTTAAGTCTTCGGAATCGTACGCAAAGGTTAGCGCTCGGGTGCAGGTTGGGGGTGTAGACATGGGGCCACTGTCGTGAGCACAATCACGGCTCCCACCACTATGAGCTTTAGTGTTCCTCGTATGTACTTAACTGTTCCTACATCAGCTCCCAAAGAGGTATAGATTGGGTCATTCCCCCTTACAGTAACTGTTTCCACAAGGGGTAATAGGAACTATAATAGCCCCTTAATAAGGCCCCTTTAAGGACAGTCACTGGGTGGCGGAATGACCCAAGGTATAGAGAAAATCCTTCAAGCGACGGCTACATGTCTATGAAAAAATGGTCCCCAAATTGAATCTTGACCTGGCCGCCCAGGGGAGACCTTTGGCGACCATCTGTGTAACTGTGTGGGGGTTTCCCAAAATTAGGGGTACCCCTTTTTGGGGGTCCTTATAATAAGGACTATAGTATATTAGGGTCTATATCGGGGTCCCCCTATTTTGGGAAACTACTGTGTAACTATACAGGCTGCAACAGGAGCCTCGACGGCTCAGCAGGGTCATCTCCTGTTTCGGAACCGAGGCCGGTTGCCTTTTTGAAACCAGACTTTCGACTATTCAGCCTGAGTTTCTACCTGTAGAAACACGGCCTCAAGCTTTTTCGATTGAAGGGGGCAGCACCTTGGTTCAGATTAGTACAGATCATTTGGACATTGCTGTCCCTAAAGGGGCCTCTATCATCTCCGTAGGATCCTCAAATGCCCCTCAGAGTCTCCACATGAACCCATGTACAAAAAACTAAGCCCTACTGCCTAAGCCCTAAACTGCTCAAAGCCTCTACGTACGCTTCTTGGAGGACCCAAACTGAAACAATAACTTCACACGTTCGTCCTTAGCAGCTCAGAGAACCAGCACCTCTCGGTTCTCTTGTCCTGGGCTGCTGGGTATTCCTGGATAGTGTCCTTTAGAAGGGTGCATGGGGAGGTCTGCAGAGGTCATATCAGGACGTATAGTGAATTGTCGCATAGGGCCAAGAATAGTGGAGCACCATAAAGGAAAATGGAAGATGAAATGGAAACCGGGCTTATCCACGGGATCATAAGAGAAGGGTGTGTAAAGTAGAAGCCTAGATAGTTTGCAATATCATGGTCCTAGATTGCTTTCATAGTTGGAGCCCAGGGTACCTCAAACAAACATGAAAATGACATGTAACTATCTAGGCCCCTACAAGAGCTGCACTCAGGCTGTAGGGTGCTCTCGTAGGAGGGCTACATGTACCTCATGCGGCCCCATTACCCTTTTTACAGCATTACATGTAGGGCCTTGCATGGGGGTACTCAACTGGCAGCTACCCGCCGGCAACTCTCTCTGAATCCCATGGAGGCATTCATGTAGGTGATATGAACTAATACTAACGGAGAAAGAACATATGTAAAGTTTCTGCGTATTGTGGTTTGTTGATGAATCCTAAATGGGAATCTCTCAAAACAGAAGAGCCCTGAGAAAGCGTAGGCATCTGGCGGAGTTTCAAGAGGGTCCCGCCCCCGCCCTATAACATTCACATATTTCAGCCTTGCTGGGTCCGGGGTTCTAGGATTAGGGTCAGGGTTAGGTTCCAGGTTTAGGGTCCTCAGGCGTCGGGCTCAGCGAGTGTTGACGGGGCATAGTTCTCGCGCAACTGTCATTCTAAGCCTGACCTTCGGACCGCTTTTTATAAGGGGAATATAGGGATCCAATTGGGAGAACGGAAAAGAAAATGGAAACTACTACAGTATACTGTGGTTTCATTTGTTTATATATATATATATGTATATAATTCATCTGGGGTAGCTTGTGGACTCTCGAATGCTGCATTTCTGGTGTATTTGAGGTGTTGGCCGGATTGTAGGAGAATTGCATTGGCGTAAGGGGCTCCCCAAACCCAACTGCTGCCGATGATGGTGCTTATGACAACTACCCACTAGATAGTTCTGGAGTAGTACCACCTGAAAGGATGGTAGTCTGGAGAGGGCCCCTTTGCACGGCCCACGTTAGTTCGGAGGAGGGTACGGGTGAGACTAAAGGAACGAAAGCAAGAAATCCCAGCTTACCCTCAAGCCTAAACAAACACTAAACAATGAGCCCTACATAAACCTCCATGTGCTAAAGCCTTAGCCCCAAACACAAAAACCTACACCGTATGTAAACCCTAAATCCAGTACATCCCTATGTAGTCCTTATATACCCCTATATATCCCCTATAAAACGCTTCAAAGGGATCCCTACCTTTGGGGCTATAAACCTTGAACCCTGAACCCAAAACCTTAACTAGTAATTTCCGTTTTCTTTTCCATTAGCCCTATATTTGGGGTTCCAATCTTTAGATGCCTTTGTCCTAAACCCTAAACAACAATCTTTAAAACCCAAAACCTAAAACCTAAACCTAAACCCTACACTCTCAACCCTAAACCCTAAAACCTAAATCCTAAACTCTAAACCCTACACCTAAAACCTAGATCCTAAACTCGAAACCCAAAACCTAAAACCTAAATCCTAAAGTCGAAACCCAAAACCTAAAACCTAAATCCTAGACTCTAAACCCTAAACTCTAAACCCTAAACTCTAAACCCTAAACTCTAAACCCTAAACCTAAACCCTAAATCCTGAACCTCTCTTACCATATATATTTAAACC
>CAJNIZ010046616.1:6652-37731 GCA_905231905.1 Symbiodinium pilosum
AGTGACTATAAGAGATAGTAAGGATTACATTAGGGTCCTCTTATATTCCTATTGTACCACTATTACAGGGTGGGGGGTCCTCCAAAAAAAGAATCTAGGTAGCTTCAATCCTCACGTCCTCTCAGGTTGAGATGTTTACCGGGACATACTGAGGGGTTTCCCAGAATTAGAGGTACCCTTTTAAGGGGGTTTAAAAGGGGGATATATAGGGGTTATATAGGGATATATAGGGTTTAAGGGTTTCCCAAAATTATGGTACCTCCTTGGGGTTCCTGTAGTAAGGACTATAATATTTGTTGGGGTCTACGTTGGGATCCCCTTATTTCGGGAAACTGCCACGCTACCAAACCTATATAGCTAGAGTAGTTTCCATTTCATGTTCCTTGTGCTCTTCCATTTAATTCTCCATTACTGTCAGGCTGCCTTGACAGAGTCGAGCCTAAGCTTGGAGTGTACGATGAGATTGAAGTATCCCACCGGCAGGTAAAACACGCGCTCAAGGTTCAGGGTTTAGGGTAAAACTTAGCTACTGAACTAAACTGCACCCATGATAAGAAAAATCTCCAGCTCCCAGCAAGAACTTCCCTATATAGCACCGTTAGATAGTCGGGGAGATACTCATTTTTAGAAGTGCGTCTTCGCTAGCAAGGGCAAGTGGGTTACAAAAAGGATACTGTACCAGGACTTGGGCAGCATCCGAAATCACACAGACGCAGCTCATATAAGGTTTAGGATATGGGCTTTAGGGTTGTCAGACTGCATGCTTGAAGTGCGAAGTGACCATATGAGCATTGAATTTGCAGTCTTATCTGTAAGATCAAGCGACAATGACTGCTTAAGACTGTCTGTGCATATACCCCTACTTTACGAGGCCTGCCACAGGAATGAAGAGAAGTGAGGCTTTAAACCCAGCCATTGCAATGTGTAGTAGCTAAGCCTCTCCAGGCATGAGCAATAAGGCAGTACACTCTTCCTGCTCTTGCTGAAACCAACTACAGCGAAAGCCACAGGGCCCACAACATCATCTAAATCACTGGGCTACTTTATGCAGAACCCAATCCGAGCCTAGAATCAACTTTCGGCGCAAGGTGCTCACTGGGTCTTATGTTTAATAAGGGTATTTTGGTAACCCCAACCCCCAAAATTAGGACCCTATGACTATCATATGATGGTTATAAGGTCCTAATTTTGGGGGTTGGGGTTACCAAAGTACCCTTGTTAGTGTTTCGAGATGGGGGCAAGCACAGGGTGCTTGTCCATGAGCCGAAGTCGGTTAATCCACACCCCTCAGAAGAGGGTTATATGAGCTATAGTCTAAACTCCTAGTATGCCCCTTAATATCCCCTATAGTAGTCCCCATATAAATCCCCTTTAAGGAGTTTAGACTATGGCTCATATAGGGGTTCTATAGGGGACTTCTACAGGGAGCTGTCGTTTTGGGAGATGCTAGGATTTTAGACTATAACAGAAGTAAACTTGAATATCGCTTGTGCTGCTGAGCAGACTGAATACCTGTTAAGAGAGGGATGGCGTGGGTTGTACAAGGGAAATCGCAAAACCCCAACCCTCAACCCGCATGGATTCCCTGCTACCCCCCCCCAGATTCCCCTGCATTCCGCCTCAATTAACCCTAATTGTCCTTAAATAAGCTTAATTTAGGGGGAACTTGGGAGGTAGTATAGACGGGGGCCAGGCCGCAGCATATCTTGCCGCCAGTTTGGCAGCCAAAGCATGATCGTGATCGTCTTCCTGCCACTATCAGGGTTTGAGGTTTAAGGTTTTTGTTGCCTATTATACCTCTACCCAAACCCCGCCCCCAACCCTGAAATTTGGCTCCAAGTGCCTGATGCTACTGGGTTGCTGTTGAGGAACTTAAATTAAGTTATTATATTGGGGAAACCCTATGATTTACTATATATACCCATTATGGTATGGGGAGGTGGAGCTTGGAAGAAGATAAAAACTTAAGGAATCCCGAATATGAGTAGGGGTTACATTGGGATAATGGAAAAGAAAATGGAAACTACTATAGTATATTGGGGTTTAGGGTTTAGGGTTAGTGCCCTAGCGCCCAGTAGTCTGGGTTGCTGCTAAGGAACTTAAATTAAGTTACCATAATGGGTATATATAGTAAATCATAGGGTTGCCCCAATATACTAACTTAATTTAAGTTCCTTAACAGGAACCCAGTAGTGCCCTTAATGTGAAAGGAGCCTCTTTGCTTACATTCCTGGGCCTGGTGCTTGGAAAGACCCATGGGGGAAGCGATTGCTCCATGTGGATCGTCTGAATAACACGTGTATTGGGATTATATTGGGGTTATGTTGGGATAATGGAAAATGAAATGGAAACTACTATATTGGAGATTTTAGGGTTTAGGGTTAGTATTACTACTATTATTATTTACAGTTTTCTCTTGACCGGCACAGAAGGGACTCGAACAGTACTGACTCGGCCCTGGAACCCTCCCATTAATTACCCGTTTAAAAGTTGATTGCGAGTATATAAAAACCCTAAACCCTAAACCCCTAAGTATTATGAACTTAAAACCCTAGACCCCTAATTATTTTGAACAAAAAGCAAAAACAACAAGTTCAGGCCAGGACATTCTTAGAATAAGCTCTCCTGCCCAGGCCTCCAATCCAAAGTAAACCCAATAAATGCTGGTTACAGTGTTTGGGGGTTAAGGGGTTCAGGTAGGTGCTTTGTTGAAGGGAGTCTCTGCAACATTAAGGATCCTATACAGATCGACAGGGGTTCTGCGGATGTTTTGAGACTTTCCTACATAGCAGCGGGACTCCTTAGACCCTAAACTATGCCCTATTGAGGGTTTAGGGCAAATATCGAGATAACAAAAATTGCCGGGGTCTCGTCCGAAATAAACCCCACACCCAACTTAAGGCAGGGGCCGATATAATCGCAAATGACATAAACGACATGTTGAGGTCTATCTGAGGTACCCTATAATGTGCTTATACAAGAAACATAGGACCGCAAGATTGGTAAGTATTTAGGCCCCTACATTACCACCATAAAATTGATGACCTTCTGTACTCGGGCACCCGAAGGCCTTAAATCAATTCTTGTTTAGCGCTTGTCTGTATACTATACTAGTCCATGCACCAGCTGTAGTATCAATGTGGAAATCCGCCTCCAAAGCCTCAGAAACTTAGGGCTGAAGCGTCATGATCCTAAGTCTTTAGGGTTTTAGGGTTTAGGGTTTTAGGGTTTAGGGGGGAATGTGGTATCAGGGGGGGAACCTCAGAAAATTGAATAGCCAATCACAAAAAGCAACTTGACATGAGAGGGAGTACCCATAAAAAAGAGCCCCTAAGCTCTGAACTCTAAATCCTAAACCCTGAGCCCGCTAGGCCCTGAACCCTATAAATTCTAAACCCTGAACCCCGAATCCAAAACCGTGCAGGGTACTCAAGAATCAGGCCGAACCGGTTCTTCCAAGTGCCCTTTTACAGGGGTTTAGAGATTTCATATGGGGTTGTATAGGGAAATATAAGGCTTTGTAGGGTTTCCATAAAATTCGGAGCCTCTTTTCGGCATATAATGAAATATAACATATGGCGGCTTATGTCTGGACTCCCTCTTTCTCTCTCTCTCTCTCTCTCTCTCTCTCTCTCTCCTGTGCTTATGGAAACTGCCAAAAAATCTCCAGGTGAAGGAAGACATTGAAGGGGCAGTTCCCAGTGCAAGAGAATGTTGCGTGCACGCTCTTTTGTCACGCCTGATTCATGCAGCATGCCTTCACCGTTGTCACCATAGTACTTTCGCATGGCATGGGCCGAATCCGGATTCCGTCCTAAACACTTCAATCAGCCCCACTTGTTCCGCTAAAACATAGAGATTTCGAGCAATCCTTGCGGTAGCTACTTCAATCAAAAACGACAAATTTATGGAAGCCCTTACATGTCCAAGCAACATTGCAATCCTGTTATAAAGTACTGCAACCACGAGGGAGCACCACCAAACCAGTGGCAGGTATACTTATGCTTGGAGGGTGAGGGGTACTTAGTGCGTATAATAGGGACAATTCGGTTTACCATGTAGAGTCCATGTGGGTTATAGGGGTTATTGGTATACATTCTAAGTCCCCCTGACCGTCCAAGTAGTTGCTAAGCCTCAGCAGGCCCCAAGTAGGCTGTGCATCCCATGGTCCATGGACCAGGACAGCGAATATACCCTGCCTAGTCTGTCAGAGAAGATGAAGGGCAATGTAAACTCACCAGCTGAAAGCTCCATCTTGGAATAGGCCACGCATGCAGCTTCAAAGCTTGGAACATGCCTGGAAGAGATCTCAGCGCTCTGGTGGCCTTGGTGCCCGCCAGTCTGCTGAACTATGCATGTCAAAGGCTAGCCCCTGACATGGTGCCGCGCTCACTCAGAAGAGCAACTCCCAGCTGAAACCAACCACGTGGGCATCATGAGCCGTTTCGATGTCTACAGCCTTCCACTTCAGATGCATCCGCCCCAGCTCACCTCCGAAGCACTGACGCCTCAATCATTGCCAGCGGTCGAGCAAAGAGTCGTGCTGGTGCCGATGGCTTCGCTGTGGTTGCAAGCTCGTGTCTCTCGCTCAACACAGCCATGCATGAGGACTCCTCCAGATGTAACCACCTCAGGAGATCCTGTTTCGAAGTAGCCAAAGATTTCTGGGCTCAGGTAGCTTACCTACTGAGAACAGGAGAACGACAAGGGCGTTTAGGGCAACGATCAACCCCGGCAACCTCAGGTGAACGCCCTACGCCTGCAGGTAACACACAGACCCCCGGCCGATGTAGTTTGCGATTTCATGTGGTGGGCTCCTCATCCGCAGATCTTAGCCCTAAAGTTACACCCTTGGGAAATTTGGCAGCAAGTGCTCGAAAGCTGGTCTATGAAAAACAAGGTAGGCGGCTGACCTGCCGCCCCTATGTTTTGCACGTTACGACAACGCAAAAACCCTGTAAAATACAGTGTATTTGCGTTATAAGGTTTATCTGGGAAGTCATGGATTTCCCCTTAGTTGGTAGTTGTCGGGAACATGTACGAGGGCCAGTAGGGCTATTGTTTCATGGATGCACTAGGAACATGGACGTTATCATCTTGGCCAGCATGGATGCTCTCGATCATGGATGCACTAGGAGCATGAAAGTTTTTATCTTGGCCAGCATGGATGTTTTTCGATCACGGGTGCGCTAGGAAGATGAACGTTATCATCTTGGCCATCATGGAACACTTCCTGAAATCCTTGCCAAGCGTCCTGCTGTTCAGCCTTCTTTTCTCACGCCACCAGCCATCTAAACCAGAAAATAATCATTTCTTCCTGTTCGCTCGCGCATCAACACACTGTGAAATACACGTTAAACAGCCTCTCTCCAACATAAACCGACGGTAAAAGGGCTCAAACGTGGGGCTTTGAACAGGAAAGCTTTTTTTTCTTTCGGCGCTAATTGTTGCAGTTCAAGAGGCTCCGAAGACAAATTCAACATCCCAAATCTGCTTAAAACACAAGTTTCGTGCTTGTGGACATGTCGGATACAAGCTTGCGCAACCCCGAAAAGTACTGAAATTAAGGGTTGGGGCGGCAGGTCAGCCGCAACAGGAAACATTTTTATCTAAGGCTCATCGGAGTTTCCAAGGGGTATAGATGAGATGTACCTATAGCCTCATAAGAAGCTGCAACCTTACGTAGGGTACATATACCCTACCTCATGTTTAGGGCGTTGATCCTGCAGCAGAGTCACGTTCAGGGAGTCTACCCCGCTGGCCATCCGGATTTTCACGAGCCTCTTGGTAAGTCTGTTGTAGGGGCTTATTGCATTAGAACAGTGCTCTAGTGTATATTACAAACTCGTTTTCTCGGATCATAGGGGTCAAAATGTTTGCAGTTCTTCCGGCTTCTACACTAGTGGGTTTAGGGCATAGAAGGCTTTTTTGGTCCCGAAGAATTTCAACTCACTGCTGTCCAACCCCCCGAGAAACTACACCCAACGACTGAAGCCAGTGTAGAGTTGGCCCTTGGAACCTTTCTGCATAGCCCTCAGCCCCAAAACCTGGAGAAGCCCAACTGCTCCATTAACTCCTTAAACCCTAAAATCTACACCCTAAACCCTACACCTGTCGCACGCTTCGCGGACGGCGGGGTCGACCCCGAAGTGTTCTGACCCAAGGACCAGTGCCCATCGGTCTGGGAGCGAGTCCACCTCGCAGAGAAGGCGTTTACTAGGGTTTAGCGTTTAGGGGTATATACATACATACATATATACATATTTAGTATATTGGGGTAATATAGGACATGGATTCTGTATAGTTTGGGACCCTCAATCCTGAAAAGCAAGGGCCTGACAACTACCAATGGGACTCTCATAGGGTCCTTTTCACGGGCCTCGTATTGCTCCGTGGCTAGGTTTGACTGGCAATAATGACAAACATGGAAGAACTACATAGCAGCAATAAAAAACAAGGGTGAAATATGAGTACAGGTCTCGGCGCACAAGACAGCCCTAAACCCGCAGTCCCACCTCTAATCAGGCCGTCCGGTCAAAGGTAAGAATGGGAATGAGGACGGAGTCAGGATGGACTCTTGCAGGACTGCAGGTCTTTGACATCAAGGAAATGAGACATGCTTGGATTCCTTGGTGACGCTTCGACTACATCCCTCAGGCACGTCCTGGCTTTTCAGATCGGCTTGCAATGGCTAAGCCTGAGCCTGCTGCCCTCCACCTGTGTATGCATGAATTGGTACTTGAGACATGGTATCCAAAAGGGGTCTTTCAACGGAAATCTCAACGTGAACGAATGGGAATAGCAAGCTTTGATCTTGATATACGACTGAAAATGAAAGTCACGCCTTTGATAGAAAGACCCGAGCAAGTCTTGCTCAAGGGCTCATGCGTGGTCGGGTTCGACTTACTAAGTAGCGTCACCATGGGATGTCAATGTGGACATGCGCAAGCAGTACTGGGAACCCTACGGCTGGTGTATGAATTTTCTTGCATTAAGGACTCTTGACTATGCCCGGCTTGCAGGCTGGCTATCACGGACACGCCTCACTGCGAATGCAACATGGTAAGCTCAGCACTCATGACTGAGACAGACATTCTGTGAACGCGATTCAACTCGAAGCGTCAAAATAGAGCATCACTTTCAGCAATCAGGTGTAAGCATTGGAATCCTAAACCTTGCTAAGCCTTTCAAAGCCTAGCCCCAAACCCGTGGCCCTGTGGAGACCTCATCGAAGAAGACCGCTCCATCCTGCACCACTGCTGCCAAGGTCATCACTCCCTCCGCCCGCAGCTGGCGTAAAGCCTCACCAGGGTGGTTACTTAGAATGTAGGTTATAGTGACCCTTTGAAGGGACATGTAATGATATGTGGGGATAAACGGTTTAGGCCCAGGGGTCTTGTAGTACGAAGACTGCGACGTGGATTTCTAGCCCCCATTGGGAGGACTTTTTAACTCCAGTCTTTGCCTACTTACAAAGTTCCCTGGGCCTTCATGTACGCTTTTGGCCGCCCTGCATATTCTTCCTTTTTGCAGCTTTGACCTACGTATCTATCCGGCACAAACATCCATGATCCAGGCAGTGTGTAGGGTTTAAGCTTTTATGGAGTGTACACTATAATTCATATCTGAATCTTACCATAACCTGATGAGGCCCTAATCTCAGAAGGCTCAATATAGCTCAGCTGAGGATCATGCCCAAAATCGAACTACGTTAGATACTACAAGCCATGAATGACCCTATAACTCTCTCATACCCTGACAAATATGGCAGTTTAGTAGCTCAACGTTACGCAGGATGTTTACTAGCAAGAGTAGGATGCTTAAAACGATTTAGGTACATTCCTTCATTGCGGTGTTCTACCTCTATCTGCACCAAATACAACCCAGTATTTGATGCTCCACTTAGGGGTTCCCCTGATGGGGACTATTTTGGGCAGATGTTGAATGGAATTCGCCAAGGCTTTAGAAACAACCTTCACCACATCTTAAAAATGGATACCCGATTGTAGGAACCTTTCAAAGCCCAGTACTCCTTAATTGAAGAATATACCCTCAGTAGTATTAGAGACCCTACAATCGTTTAGGGCATAGATCTAATTAAGGGATATTGTGCTTTCTGGGTAACCCTAAACCCTAAACCCTAAACCCTGAATCCTAAACCCTAAACCCTAAATCCTAAACCCTAAACCCTAAATCCTGATCAACCTGTCACCCT
Organism: Symbiodinium pilosum; assembly: GCA_905231905.1. Taxonomy (NCBI): domain Eukaryota; class Dinophyceae; order Suessiales; family Symbiodiniaceae; genus Symbiodinium; species Symbiodinium pilosum. The sequence continues at coordinate 14,868 of CAJNIZ010046616.1, forward strand.
GGGAGCCGTGGCTCTTTTGGCCCTCCAAGCCTCTGGGAGGCTCCCTTGAAAGCATGGAAGCTGAAACACGTACCCTGCGGAGACTCGCACCGCACGTGCGCTGAATGGATCGCAACCTGCAAGCGTACCCAGAAAGGCCAGTATCCCTTTATTAGGGAATAAAGGGTTAAGGGCTTAGGGCCCAGTATCCCATGATTAAATAGGGAGAATACCTTAAATCCTAGTCTCATTTCTTTTATATTTCCTAATTAAGAGATATTGGGCTTTCTGAGTACACAGGCATTGCCCAGTTTACCTGGGGTTGCAGGTCGGGATATGGGTGTTGTGCAATACAATGGTACATTCTGCGTAGTATGGCCATTACTTTAGGCCCCAACATTTGAACAACCCTAAACTCGAAACCACAAACCTCAATCTCAAGCACGGGACCCCAAACTCTGAAATCCTAAGTCGCCAACACCCCAACGAGAGCCCTAGCCTCTCCAGCCTTAAAGCCCTAGGCCTGAAACCCAAGCCACCCTAACAGCCCTAAGTGGTAGTTTCCCAAAATAAGCGGACCCCAATATAGACCCCAAAATACTATAGTCCTTATTATGGGGGCCCCCAAAAAGGTACCCCTAAACCCTAAACCCTAAATCCAAAAAACAGAACCCTATCCCTTGGGAACTACCTAAAGAAGCCCTAACCCTCCAAAGGCCAGGCTACAACTCTGTGAGCACAGCACTCCAGAGATACCCAAAGCCTCGGTTTAGGATTTTTTTAGGGTTTAGGGTTTAGGGTTTAGGATTTATATTCCCCCTGAAGTAGATAGAATCTGGCTTTGGGTATTTTATGATAAGATCCCCATATACCCCATATTCTATCTACTTAAGGGGGACTATAGGCTTTCGCGTTTGAGAAATGGAACAACTATTGAGGCTTTATGGTGTAGGGTCTGGGCAACGGGAAAGAAAATGGAAAACACCGGATCAGCGGGGGTTATATGGGGACGATTATGAGGATCCACTAAACCCTAAATCCCAAACCCTAAACCCTATAAACCGTCTTCCATGCTAATCACGGGGGAGAAGCCGCCGCGACGCGGAAGAGGGTTCCAACATTCACGGCATCCGTGAGCCCATCTGGCGCTTTTTCATGAATGGAGGAACCTCTTATGTGCTTATTTATGTGTGTATACGTTGCGTGTAAGTAGGACCCCACAACGAGAATCCCAATTTTAGAAGGCCCCATCTAAGGTTTGGGCTTTATGTTGGAAATCCAGCTAAACCCAAAACCCTTAACCCGTAACCCCAAGGTCTAGACATGCGATCTACTTGGGCCAAGGGTAAAGGGCTTGGCATAAGGATTCAAATTTTTGATTGGGATTTCTTGTGGAAATAACTTGAATACTTCAGGGAATAAAGATTCTACAGGGTTGGATCAAGGGGTTGGGGTTTAAGGTGCTTTGAAATTTCCAAGGGGTGCCTGTTGAGTCAGGAAGTGTAACCTGTCTTTCAAAAATGTCGCCAAACCACCGTGCTTCTGGCAAAGGAAGGGTGGGATGGGGTAAGGGACCAACCTAACCCAGATTAAACCCCAAACCTCTGAACCCTAAACCCTGTGTCAAATAAGCCAACCCTGGGCCGTTGGACCACCAAAAGAAGAGACTCACTGTTTTGACCGCTTCCCACCTAGGACAACCAGGCGGAGGGGAAGAGTTCCCGGTGCTGAGACTCCTGGCAGATTTGTTATGCAACAGGCTCTGTTCGTGCGGGGTTGGTTGGCGGCTACACCTAAACCTTGAATAAGTCCTCTTGCTGGGAACCTATTTTTCTTCAAGGGTCCCAATCATGAAGCAATCCAGCAAAAGGAAACCACAATGTCTAGTGTAAGCACACCACAGCTACAGAACATGAACAAGAAGACGTGTGCTGTTATCGTATCTTACGCTAATCCGCAGGTCAAAGACTCCTGGAAACACGGCACGCACATCGACAGGGACATCCAGACGGCGTGCAACTGCGAAGGCAAGATTGCTGCGTCCGGTCGCCAAGGATATTTCAGTCACCTGCTTGTCGGCCGATACTGTAAGAGCCATACGATACAGGCGAATCAAAAGACTATATTGTTCAACCAGCAACATCAACAATGACGCAGTCTTGGTGGAGGTTCACATGAAGATGACCCAAGCATGCAGCCCTCTATTCTCAACTTTATTTTGAAAGCCAAAACGCAAAATAAATGCAATTCACAAACAGTTTTCGAGGCATACATGCCTGCTCCATGACTTCAATGCTGCAAAGCCTTGTCTGAAGTTGGAACATGGCCGCGGATTTGGGGCTATAAGGCCTGGCCAATGCTTTGGGGTTCAAGCAGAACTGAACTCATGTGTTCGGCGAATAGATCCAAGTCCGTCCGTGGTTGCCAGCATTTAAGTCCAACCTGATGGATTCCTTCAAGGAGACCGTATGGAAGCAGAAAGCACCTCTAGCAGCTGAAGTTTCCAAATCAAGCCCGGATTCCGAATGCTCGTTGGCCCAGTTCTGCCAGGACATTCGCCGCGCTCCTCCCATGTATGCGAGAAACTGCCCACTGAAAGGACTCACCCTGCGCCAACACTACCGAGCCGGGCCATATGCAGGTATGCTGCCCGCGATTCATGTGGTAGTTTCCCCCAGAAAAGGGGACCCCAATATAGACTCCAAAATACCATAGTCCTTATTATGGGGACCCCCAAAAGGGTACCCTAATTTTGGGAAACCCCCATGTGGGGCATCCTTTATGAGGATGGAGCGGGGGCGGGTTGACATGCTCGTGCTCCTGGAGCGTTCGTAGAATGCGCGACTCCATGTGAGGTTGAAGTAGCACTTGCCTTGATCGGCCAACTCATTTTCTGAAGGCGTGTGCGTAATTTGTGCCCGCAGGTGAAAGACAAAAGGAAAGGTGCAAAACCATCTTACATGCCGACCGTGCTGCATGCAGGAGAACTTGCTTCGCAACAACAGCAGGATGGCGTCATAGCCTGAGCCAGCATCACATGCTTCTGCAAACGTGTAAGTGTAATCTGAAAACACCCGCACCCTAAGCCCTAAGACGAATATGTCCTACACTCAAATCCCAAGCTGTCGGTTGCTTGTCAAGGCCCAAACCCCAAGTTCTGTGAGCTTTTTTACGTTCCAGCTTCCTCTCAAATCCTTTGCAGTTGAGGATGCTTCCAACTATGGCTGAGTTTGAAGGCTTTGCTGGGTTGCTGCCAATTACAACCCTGTCCCTAACTTCAGGTTTCAAGGGGGAGAAATCTAGGCAACCCTGCGGCCAGCAAGCCAACAGCACTAGTTAGCCTGTACCAGCCTTCGAGAGTCTCTCGCCCTAGCTTCAAGTCGGATTTCCCCGAAACTGGTCTGTGCTAAGACTGGTCTGCGATGGTCGATTTCGCAGAATCTTGTGAAATCCAGCGCGCATACTGTCCAAACCGAAACCAGACCAAATGCCGATGCCGGCTGACGAAGGGGCAGCCTTGAATTAATCATATGAAATATAAAGGTAGCGTGCCCATTTTACCCTCGAGTGCGCCCCTAGGTGGAGGTGGTGCCGTCTACGGAAATAGCAGTTCTTCCATCAACTACTCGAGCATTCCCCTTGTTAAATACAGGTACTGTCTTGGGAACATTCAGGATTGCGAAGGCGGGGGTTTTACTATTAACCTCAAACCTTAAACACTGTAGCAACTGCAATTTTTCCATTCGCCTATATACCCAGTTTAACCCCTTAGGGGCTTACATCAATCCAAACTCCAAACTATGGCCTTCTGCGAGGATACACTCTGGTGGGAGCTTGCGATGCTTTAAGCCGCGGAAGTCGTCGAGGTCAGCGTCCTCTGTACTGACCCGGGTCTGTAGTTTAGGGTTCAGGGTTGAAGGCACTTTGTGGGCAGGTGGAAATCTGAGCTTGGTTTGTATCTATAGAGGTTCACTTGGGATTTACGATTTACTATGAGCCTCCAGAACTGTGATCTGTGGACAGAAAGCTTCGCCCCTCTCAAAATGTTTAAGCACCCACCCCCTAAGAACAATTATTCTGAATATGCTATGGAAATTCATTGAGATTTATGCGCCGGCGGTGAGGAGTCTGGTTGCTAGGCAAGTTCTAAAGATACCTAAGTCTTGCTACATTATGACCCCTATGGTAAGCCCTTTAGCCCAATTCCCCTTTGCCAACTAAGCACGAGAAAGTAAGGAAGGTCCGCCAGGGCTTGCGTTCGAGGACTCTGTTGCGGGGTTCAGGGTCAAGGGAACCCAACGTAGCGGCCAACAACAGATGGATTAGGTTTGGGGGCGTACATTAGACTATGTACTCATTATACGAGTCACCACGGCATAATATGGGTAGTTCTCCAGGCGTGTACATTAAGCTTTACGCTCAGGGTTTCTAGAACTACCCTCACCTCCCCTATTTGCCCGCAGCATCTTCATTTTATGTGGGCATCCACGGTCATAGCATCCATATGAAAACTTCCACAACTGCAAGATTACTGCTTTGACCTCGAGACAAGATACTAGCGAATGTATGCCCAGACCCATGATAACGTCCACCATGACCGCATCCACAACAAGTGAACCCATGCCGGCACCCATAGTAGCGTTCACTTCGACCACATCCACAACCACCAAAACACTGCTATACACAGCTCATTCTGATGAGTGGGCATTTGGCGCGTGCAAATAAGGGGGGCAGGGCTGTAGAACTAGGATCCCCTGAGGCCCTGAAATATTTGCGGATTATTATCCGTAAGCCCTAAACCCTAAACCCTTAACCGTATGGCTCTTACTGGGATTCTCGGGACTCCCGAATAAGGGGATGCTACAGAGAAGAACTAAGAAACTTCCACATGAGCTAATCTAAACTCCTACCCTAGTATCCCCCTTAATAAGCCCTATGGTAGTCCCCTACATAATTACTGTAAGACCCTAAACCCTAAACCCTATATAGTCCCATATGTAACCACCCTTAAGGAGTTTGAATTTGGCTCACCTTAAGATTTAGCAAATCCTTGGCCACGGGTTTTGAGAAGGGGTGCCTCGAGTTCAAACAGATTCCAAGGAACCTTGAATACCTTTGACAGGAATTTCTCCCAACTACTTTAGGGTTTGGGTTCTGGGGTTTAGGGGGTTTAGGGTCTTGTACTTCTGTGGCGGACGCTAGGAACTGTAGCAATTCTGGTGCATGCTGCACCCTTTTGAGGAATGTTGGGGGTAGCCAGTTTCTTTAGACCCCTCCTGGAAGAACCCTGTGTCCTCGGCGTCGGAGATTTTCCGGACGTAGGCGCCGCGCGACTCCATTGCTCATGACAAGCAAAAACGACCTTAAACCGTATTTTTTTAGGGCGAGGCTTGCATCTTACAAAACACCATGGTCATACGCAACAGTAGTAACCATAAGAGACGATGGGTATTACCTGGTCATCACTTGGATTCTGCTAACTTACTATAGGCCCCCTTAAGGAAATAGGATGTGGTGTCTATGGGGGTGTTATCATGATTTTGGTCAATTCCATATTCTATCTACTCAGAGGCTGTAGGTCGAGGGAAGAAGACCAACCAACTGAATCTAGGCTTGCTTGGAAGAGTCTGGTGCTGAAGGAACAGTGGTGGAGTGAGTAGCCCTCTATAGATGTTCCATCATAACGGACTATCTAGGAGTCTAGAAACCCCAAACCCTAAACCCTGTAGCCCCAGGGGATCCCCTCCTCTGACCCTGAACCCTTAACCTCTCTCTAAAGACCTTGAAGGACGACTATAGATTTAGAGGGTTCCAGCAACTATGAACTACGGCCCCTTGGTAAGATGGAATCGTTATTCCAAAGGTGTTCTTTCTAGTTCTAATGGGTATATACTAGGGGGGTGTTGTCTATCCCAACGCCTAAAAGCAGGACTCTATAACTATCGTACGGCCATCGTGGGCTTCTGGTATTGGCTTTGTGGGAACTCAAATCGCATTAGCATGTAAAGGACGGGCCGGCCATATTTATGAGGATTTATGAGGAGAAGTACCGGTGACGTCTGCACCCTAAAAACCCTAAACCGTTGCGATTGAGCCAGCTCTGCAGCATGCGTTGCAACCGCAATGGGCCCCCAAATGGGCCAGCGCGTCATACATTTTGGGCTTCTAACACTCAGGGTTGTAAGAGGGTTTGGGGGGATATACTGGGGCGTACTTGCAGGGATATCTAGGAGTTTAGGGATTAGGGTGTCTTGGGCTTCCAGAAAAGCATGGGTCGCTGTTCGTGGGTCTAAAGTCCTAGTCGGGCCCCCAAGACCTAACCCTGAACCGTAATCCCTAAACCCTCAATGAGACCCAGAGCGAACCTTGGCCCAGGGTAACGGCCTGCCAATTCGAGCCCGATGACCTGATGGGTAGCTTGAATTAGGGTTCAGTGCTTGGGGTTTCAACAAGTTAGGGGTTCAGTTGAAGGGTTTCTATGGGATATTCAGGGTTGTGTAGGGATGTTTAGCGTGCAAGGTTTCCAGAAATTAGGGGTACGGTTCTGGGAGGGTTATGCTCTATCGGGGCGTCCCTCGTTTTATGGAAATTACAATATTATCAGCCCTTGCGCGGGGTCCCGTTGCAAGATTTTGGTGCTCCAATCTTCCAGGGTTGGGCGTGTGGCATAACCCTAAGGGTCCAAGTTCCAATAATCATATACTTACCCAAAACCCATACCATCATTGCTATTACCCTAAACCCGAGTACGTAAAGATTGGGTACATGGACCCTAAACCCTTAACCCTATACATCCCTATAAATCCCGGTATACCCTTATACATCCTCTTTAAAGGGACCTAAATTTTGGGTACATGGACCCTCTGGGTAAGCTGTGAGGTGTTAAGATTTGAGGCTCCGACTTCCTGATGGATGGGTTCTTCTGCAATCCCCTAAAAAAGTTCCCCAGTAACCCCATAATAATAAGTTTACCCCCTTTTCCTAATATTCAACTTTAATCAGGAGACCCCAAAAGAAAAAGGGAACAAGGGTACTACTGGGGTACCTAGCTAATTAGACCTGACACAAAGTACTAGCCTTGATCATTCCTTAGGGTAATTCTACTATAACATTCAGCAGAAACAGCTCCTAAGGAAACAATAGTCACGTTCAGGATTGCGGGTTTGAAGTTTTGTCTTTTAAGGTTTGGAGTCTTGCATGTTTGAGCTCTTTCCCGGGTGGCTCAAAACTCCTGAAACTCTATGGTGCCTCTACTTCCTGTTGGTAGCTAGCTTTCTTCGAAAGAAGGGTGCACTGAAGCAAGTTTAGAGATACCACAAGTATGGAACCGTATTATATGCGAATACAGAGGGTCTGAAAGGTCATAGGGTGTCAGGTTTAAGGCGCCTATGTTGTTTTTGGGATACAGTGATACAGGGGATATGCATTACTACATCTGCGGCCACATGCAATTTAGGGTCTAGGGCGTGTAGGCAGGTTTGGGGCTGCCACTGTGTTGGGATGTGCTAGCCTTCGGCATTTGGAAGCTGACAGCAAAAAAAACCTAGTCGCATAGAGAAGTGAATCCTGGATCCCTAATAAAAATAAGGAGCCTAATCCTAAACCTCAGAATCGTCACTCGTGACTCGGGCCTGTCATGGAAGTGACCCCTTAGCCCGTAAAAGCCTCAAAGTTGGGAAAGCCCAGAAAAAGACTGGGTTGCTGTTAAGGAATTTTAGTTAAGTTACTATTTGGGGGAAACTATATTAATTACTATATATACCCATTTATGATAACTTAATATAAGTTCTTTCACGGCAACGCAGCTGAACGCAACCTCCTGAGTAGCTCCTGAGCCCCGAAACCGGAATCTTACTGCTGAAAGCCCTTAATCCTGAGCCCATGCAAAGCCGGGGGGTAACAGCTTTACGAAACCCTAAGGCCTCAACCCCAAACCCTTTAGGCCCTATAAGCCCTAAGTAGCAATTTCCATTTTATTTTCCATTATCCCAATATAACCCCAAAATAACCCCAATATAACCCAAGTATAACCCTAATAGAACCCCAATTTAGCCCTATTATTAATCATGGGTCTACAAGGCCTAAGGCCGGTCCCTGATTGCAATGCAGTAAAGAGACTGAACCGCTCCAGCGAGGTTGCAGGCATGATTGCCAGGCGCAGGCATCCGTACTAGCTAGGGTTTAGGGTTTAGGGTTTAGGGTACCGTTTTTTTTGGTGGTTGAACCTAGTAAGATAATATCCCTTATATAAAATACTATACCCCAAAAGGAGGATATAACCTTACTCTATATTGTGTACCATAGTATCCCCAAATAAAATACTACGCGTTTGGGGTTGGGTTTACAGTTCCCCAAAGGGTCCATGTATCCGTATAGTATGTACCCATAGGGTCTAAGTATATACTATATGCCTACATGGACCCTTTGGGACTTTGGGGTGTGGTGATAGTAGGACATACGGTCTTCTCCTTAATTAATGAGGAGCGCTGGGCTTCATGGGAAGCGTCTAAAATCTGACCGTCTGAGTTTATGGTGCAGGGTTGGGCAATCCGAGCTGAGAGATTTCAGTGCGGGTCCTCGGCTTTGCTCATAGGTCTATATTGGGAAGATTGGGAAAGAAAATGGAAACTACCATAGCGTTTAGGGTTTTGAGCTCAGGGTTCAGGATTCAGGGCTTTCGAGCGCAGGATTTGGCGGCTTTAGGGACCAGAGAATGTGGGGTTTGTGCGCGCGGTGTATTGAAGCAAACACTGACGCGACTCCTGCACGAAAAGGCTGCAAGTCGGGCCTTTGAGGGGTTGATTGTCACAAACCTCTGAACCCAAAACCCTAAACCCGAATATCCCCATATAACCTCAATAATCTATTATCCCCAGATTCTATCTACTTAAGGGGGACTATGCATAGACCTCCCCAGTATTCCTAAACCCTAGAACCGTCACAAACCTCTGAGTCATCCCTTGGGGCCGCATCAGAAGCCAGACATACGACTGGAACGTTTTTAAATTATGCCGTGCTTGTGTGTGATGCATGTGCCTAAGCCCTGAACCAAACAGTAGATAAGCAAGTGCATGCTAAGGGCTTCGTTATAAGGCTTATAGGGTTATATAAGGGCCGAACTTTTGCGCCACAAGGCAAGAGGATTGGTATCTGAGATCCTTTCAGACTTGAAGCAGATCATGAAAGTCACGAATATGATAGTTTTTGAAGATGAACCGGTGTAAGAAAAAACGAGGTTGTCAGCAAGAGCACCAGGCACGACGACAGAACATGAACATCAGTATTACCAGGCCGATCAAGACCTCGAAAGTATTCAGTCAAAAAGCGAGGTCGACATGGTACAGGATTTTGTCGGTAGGTTGTCTATCGCGCCTTGTGTCCCCAGTAGATGGGGTTTGGGGTTTCGGGTGTCAGGTTCATGGCAGGGGTGAATCAGTACATATGCAAGCCACACAGCTAGCAGTAGTATGCTGATCAGAGCCAAATCTACTTCATACCCTAACGCCGAACATCATTCATGGAAATGTCAGTGGTCCTAACAATACCAATGTGGGAATCTCTGTGTCGGAGGGCATGGGTTGGGGGTTAGGTATATCTCGACAGGTACCCTGCCAAACTCACATACATGGGTGACCACATTGTGGATTGCCTTCTGCAAAGTACGTAGATGTGGTACAACAAAGGCCCCTTTGACCACGAAAAGAGTCTTTACCAAACAGGGGCCCCTGACAAGCTCCTGATTCTATGGATGCTCATAAAAAGAGGCACCGAGAGACTCGCAATGCCCTCAGTATTGATCATGCGAGAAGCTTTTTTCTCTTATGAGCTATAGTCTAAACTCCTAGTATCCCCCTTAGTAACCCCTATACTACTCCCCTATATAATCTCCCTCATATAACCCCGTTTAAGGAGTTTAGACTATAGTTCCTGTGCGTCAGGAGACCGACCGGTCAGCTCAGCCGCTGCCATCGAGCGCAACTTCTGTGGGCCAAAGGCCCGGCTGAGTACTGAAGAAAGCCAGAAGTAGACTTCGCAAGAGCGCTACAGGAGCTTGCAGGATTACCACCGCCAGTCGAAGATCTATATGACGTACCCTAAACGATACTAATTATACCAAAGCTTAAGGATTTTGAGCCATAATAGTAATTCATAGTTTTATTCTAGGCTCCTATAGTATACGCACCCTGGAGGCTTAAGGATTTCAGAGCTGTATCACTTGTTCTGAGAGCCCCGGGGAGCCCGAGAAGACTACTGTAGACCCCTGATTAATAAACCCCCGCCCCTTAGTAGGGATTATAATACGGATCCTAACATTTAAGGCCCTTAAAAGGAGGGGGGTTATTAATCATGGGCTCACATTAGGTTCTATGGCTTCTCCTAACAAGCCCATAACCCTTGAGGGGCCCAAAGCCACAGGAGGGTGCTTTTTACAAATTATGTAGGGCTCCCTAAACCCTAGACTCAGGATTCCATAGAATCATCATGAGAACTCGCATCATGTGGTTCTTCCAAAAAGACAGGAATCTTAGTACAGGGACTCCCCAGAACTTTTGACCGCCAGATAAGCACTCGGTAATGGGAGCTTTAGACATAGACATCCTCAAAGATGTGCACTTGCGGACGTTCCTGTGGGGCTCTATGTTCATTCACCATGCATAACAAAAAACAAATGACATATCTCATACTCATACTACGCGGAGTCCACACAAGGCTTTCTTCGCTTGCTGTGGGAGTTGGCGGGGGAAGGTCTGGCAGGTAAGCTCTTTTTGATAGCCTACTGGCCAGCAACACGCACTTGAAAAGCTAAGTATGGTCCAACTTCTGATTTGCCACTCCTGCAGATCCTTCCCACCACCACATGACCTGACCACAGTGCCCACAACGAGACAGGCAGTTGCGCAATGAGACCTGTGAGACCTGCCGCCTTTCAACGCAAACAGCACCTTGCTCCTTTTAGCAGTCCTGCTGTCTCAGTTTGCTTCACAAGCCTCCACAACACGCTGACAACTGCCCTAGACCCTGGGCTTTGACAACCCTGCCGGTGATGTGCTCCCAGGTTCAGATGTACTTCCATGAGCTGCTTTACGTACTGGGAATCCACAGGCGACAGCTCGCCGACAAACCCAAAGCCCGTATGAGCTACGGACTAAATTTAGGTTGGGGGGACCTATAGGGGACTATATAGGGGTTTGGGGGGGACCTAATAGGTACAAATCTAGTCCAGGGCTCATATGAATCCTACACTCGGAACGCCAAATCCCAAATAACGGTTTTCGGATTGCCAAACTGCTTCCTGTCACTGCTACTATCCACTACGGCAAGCCCGGAAGGGTCTTTGCAATGTAGGTCCTTTGAGACATGGGGCTACTACGACCCACCCCCCATCGTGTGTAGGGTGGGTGTTAGGAAGTATTGGGGACTGTTCAGGCTCATCGAGGCCTCTTGGCAGTCCTATGACTAAAAACCTTTGCGGTACCAGTCAGTCTGCGGCATGGGCACGGATGCGCGACTGTACATGCTGCGCATGAATTCAGGCTTGTGCGCACAGGGTCTGTGTCGAAATTGGGGTCCGTCTGCTTCGTCCTAAAGTTGCATGCTGCAGAGAATGAGCTATTGCCTGTCCTCCATCCCTAAAGTATTAGTATTGCGCCTGTCACTGGGCAATAACCTACTAGATAGTCGCTTAGACCAGCAGACTGTACTATTGGTCTCTCCGAACAAACCCAAACGGACGTCAACTTTGAGACATCCCCTGTGGGAAAAGGCTTGCGGAAAAGCTACTACACATGCGCCAAGCGGCTTAGTGGCGCAAAAAGGTTAGTAATATCGCCAAGGCACGGCGCCAGCATGATACACCCTGGAAACAGTGCGTAGGCTAGAGATAGATTGTAAGGAGACCGTCTTTAGGAATCAAAGGTTTTTCATGATTGCTTCTTGGCGTAGAACTACTAGGTCAGGCCATCTTGGAGGAAAAAGATATGCTAGCGCAACCCGAAAAACCTGAGCCTGCGGCATGTGCTGTATCAGCAGATTGAAGCCTCTATAAGGCCTACCAGTCTCGCCAACCTATGCTCACCGAAAACCAAAAGCCAGTAATGTCTTGTTGAACCATGCAGTGGTATTTCCATGCTTCACTCTGAGCTTTCATGTAGGCATCTACGCAGCCATTTCTGTGGCCCAGACCGGCACATGTGAGCAAACAAGTGACCATACGATAGAGATGTGTGAGGTCTTGCGTATGCCTTCCGGCAGATGGAAACTACCTCGGCAAATAGCAAACAATGGTGAGACACTAAGCTCGCAACTGAACTGCGTAGTGCTCAAGATTGCGTCAAACTGTGCTAGGAAGTGCTGCGCCTCATTTTCCGCACAGTCCGTGAACCAACGACCTTAAAGGCACAGGTTCACGTCTCATGTCTGCGTGCCCTCCATGGCATTCAAGCTATGTTTGATCATACTGTATTGCTCAACTTGAGCTACGCTTGGGTGGATGCATTTGGCGATGGCAAAAACCGCACCCGGTAAAACCACAGCCTAAAACACGGTAATTGAGCTGGTCATAAGTCAGAAGCCATGCAATAACCGCTCTCTAATTCTCTAAAAGGTCAACAAACATGTGGCGAATCGAAGGCAGGCCCCGGCTGCAGGAGTTTATGACGGGGACTTACAGTGGGTCACAATATGGGGACTACTGTACTGTGGGGATTCATCCCCACCTTCCCTACTCAGCACGAGGTATATGATCTCCAGGAAAGTCTGAATCAAGGGTTGAAGATCCAAATCACTCGTTGACGCGACCCCCTCTCCAAGGAAGGGGCCAGGGAGGTCATCATGCGGAAGTCAAGAGACACTGACATTCCTTGCGTCCTGACCTTCGCTGCAAGAAGTTGCTGAGGATTAAGGCTTGCGGCAAACGTGCTACAGGAACGCGCAGCAGGCTTCATGACCACCCACCACGGTGAAGCATGAACAACCACATGGCTACACGAGTGCCGGCAGACTGTACGAGCACCGTTGCTGCCATTCGTTTGCAACTTAGGCTTCACAACACTGTGAGTTTAGGGTTTCGGGTTTTAAAGTTTAAGGTTTGATAAGGAGTCATCCCGGCATCCGGGGAAAGAAATACTGCCTTGGGGCGCCATGGGCGTATTCACATCACAGCGTATTTGACTAAGGCTAGTGAGTCTACAGCAGTCGACCTAGTACTTGGGAACTTGGACCCACTAGGCCCTAAACCCCAACTCTTACTCTTGTTTGGTAAGCTGTCAGAAGTCTGGCCCTTTTCTGGGTACCCAAGATTGGGCTGCATTACAAACGGGACACGGGAAAGGATCATGATTTTGACAAACCTGAAATTTTTCTAAGGAAAAGCAAAGCCGAAAGCCTCGACGCGCTGGCTGCCGCCCGAGCAGAAAGATTGGTACATCTTCTCCACCTCTGCCACTTCTACTGTCGAAGGACAACTACAAATATGGGGGAAATATTTCCCTATGTTTTAGCACGTTCTGCACCTCTTCCACCGCTACTGTTGATGGAGGGGAATCCAAAGCTTTCCTGCATCAACAGCATGGCTAGAATGGTTTAGCATCCATGTAGGGTTCCAATGAGACTTGCGCTTTACAAGATTGCATTTTCCAAGGGGTCATAAGTCCATAAGAATATAGTGGGCCTAATGTTTGTCTCAAAAATGCAACTGAAATGCACAACAGTAAGTGCAGAAGTCTATGGGCACTAGCCTAGCTTCTACCTTCAAGAAAGCTTCTTGTGTTGTGGGTCCAGGTATGTATGACACTGTGCTCACAGGCTAGGCGAAAGATTTGACGAAGCATTCTCCAAGTACCCGATAATCGTATACTTACCCAAAGCCTATACTATAATTACTATTACCGTAATCCCAAGTACCTAATTATTGGGCACATGGATCCTCTGGGATTCATGACAAATGCTGAAGGTGCAGGGAAAACGCGAGCGACTACTGATTCAGCAGAAAGGGTTTAGGGTTTAGGGTTTCCTATTAAAGCGAAGGCAATGCCGGTACTAGCCGGGCAGCGTGTGAGACGACGTGCCGGCACAAATGAATTGCAGTTTCTGTCCCAAAGCCCTGGAGAATTAGAGGGACCACTGTGTTAAGTGGCTAACCTAGGTGGCGGCGGTCCTTCTGTTTAGAAGCCAACTGAGACTCTGATTGCCTCCACGCAGAAAAAAACTAGGCAGAATGATAAGTGCCTGCCAAATCAGGTACGCCTGGACATGACATCTATCAAGACAACATGGAACTCCTAAACGCCCACTGGCTCTCTCTATTCACATTAGTCTGTACAGAACAATGGTAAGGCTGCATGTTAATTAGGGGGCGCTAAACCTTGGGCTTGGCCACCGGTCCTACGACCCCGCATTCCACCAACTTGGAGCGAACATCTTGAAGCCTACCGCAAGCAGTCCACTTACGTGTTCCTAGAGCCTCCTTTGCAGCTCTTTCTATGGTACCGCAATGTAGGCACAGGGTCCTGCAAGAAAACCACAGCTAACCCCGGCAAAGTAAAGACGTCATCATGGGCTTCTTATGCCACTGCAAGAATTACGACCGCAGTCCTAAACCCGCAGCCTGTACTCATAAATCTTTGTAAGCCCCGCGGGAAACCTTAAGCTCCAAATAAATCTCTCTTGCAGCCCAAATTTCCTGTTTTGCAGAACTACAATGTTGAGCAGATGTGTTACTGACAAGGCTACTTGGGGTTACACTGAAAGCACTGACAGGCATGCTAGCAGACTGGTTGAAAAAAAGAAGCCTGAATGAATTACAGGGAGCAATACACCGCCGCTTTCATGAGCCCCCCGCGCATCCTCTAGAGTCCCTAGCGATTAAGATTGGGGCTCTCCTTGATATTACACCTTCCCTGCCACCCGGCAGTAGCTACTCCTAAACATGTTGCGAGGGCTTGTTTCAGGTGGGGTGGGTGGGCGATATAAGGGGGAGCGCTAACCCCTGACCCTAAATCCCATATATGGGGGTTTCCCAAAATGCGGGGGAGCTTTTTGAGGCTCCCAATAATTAGGATTATAACATTTCGGTGTCTATATTGGGGCCCTATTTATGGAAACTAGCAAACTGGTTCTAAACACCATATCCTAATATACCCATGAATCCCAGCTTCAATTTTATCTTCGATTTGTTTTTCCATTCAAGTCTCCATTATTCCCTGGGACCTATATTCACTCTGAACCCAAAAGCACAAACCCGAAACACGAAACCCATAAACCCTAAACCCTATTTATACGATAAACCCCTAAATCACCAGCCCAGGGGCGTAGGCTTGGCAATCGTCATGGAAAGCCTTAAAACCAGATCCGGCCTGTCCGCGAGTTAACCCTCTGATGGTTTAGGGTAGGTTTAGAGTTGAGGGTTCGAGATTTAGGGTAGGGTTCGGGTTGAGGGTTTAGTGGAGGGTTTAGGGTAGGTTTATGGTTTAGGCAGTGTTGGGGGTTTAGGGGGTTTAGGGATAATCGTCGTTAGTGTTTAGGGTAGTTGAGGTTTCAAGTACCTATAGGGGTTTCTCAAACTGAAGGGCCCGAGGGACCCTACGGGTGTACGGGGGTAATGAGGAGATATCGGTGTGTCCTTACCAGTGATACCATGGGAATTTATCTGAGAAATCATCATCATAGAGTATCCTAACCCTAAACCTAAACCCTATATAGTATCTACTACATAGGGTTTAGAGTATCTTGGGCTTGGGGTCTAGGTTATGGGCTAGTGAGAGGGTTGGGATTGAAGGATGCAAGAACATCCTTGAGGCCCAAAGCGCGCTGGGACCTCTAAGGTAGTGACACTAGGAGGAGCCTAAACTGACCCCTAAACCCTTAATCCTAGACAAGAAGGCTTCAGGGAAGGCACAGGCAAGTGGATTTGCCATTTCGCATTTTCACAGGTGAACATGAGGACTTTGATTCTAAAAATCTGAGTTGCAGCTCACTATACAAATATCAGATACATGTATAACTAAATATAGATAGGTTTATATATAACCTTATGATATATCATATACGTAACCAAGATTTCAGCTAATTCTTTCTCAACGCGCGTTTGGGTTGACTTAGACTAGATGTCCCTCACAATTCCTTGTTGAATCTGTTGCTTCGAGGCTGGAACTCCGCACCAAAAAATAGCCACTATAGGGGCCTAAACAATTTCCAACATCATGTTGAGGTCTGCTTGAGATACCCAATGCCCTACTTGTAGAAAGAACCTAAGACCATAATATTGGTAGTTGTTGAGGCCCCTGTAGCACCCAGAGCAAACTCCATTGAATCGAACATGTGCAGCTAAATGAAGCTTTGGTAGCCCTGCGTAGGACGTCACAAGGGACCGCAGCTGCTAGAAATCCAGTGGGTTTGTAGGGCTTAGGCCTCAAGACCCATAAAACAACATGAAGCCGGAATGGTGGCTTCCAAGCATTCGAAGGGCTCTTCTTGGCGTTTTAAAAAACTAAGGGTTCAACGGTATTCGGAGAGGTGTCAGAAGCCCCACTATTTCTGGAGAACTCCATATGAGTAAATCATATATTGGGTACCAGATTATCCCCAAATTAAGTACTACTCATAGGACGCGTACAAAACTCTGACCCAAAAGTCTGAAACCTGGGCCAGCCCAGTGCTGGGAACCAAGCGGCCAAGTACCCGATAATTGAGTGCTCGGGATTTGGGTTTAGGGTTTAGGGTAATTATAGTACTGGTCTAGACTACCATTATCGGGCATTTGGCCCCTTAGGCTTTGCCTTGTTAGCTAGGTGATTGTTCTGGGGAGTTCCCTGAGCCCTAAACCGCTACGCCCTAAACCCCTGAACCCTAAATTGCCTTCAAGAAAAAGTCGAGGACAGGCTCTGATCGAAGTTAAGGATCCCTTAGGCCAAAGAAGGCGAGTCTTCGGGTCCTGCCTCCACCGATTAACAATATTTAATAGGGGCCACACGGAGGGGCACTATGTATGGGATTTAGGGTTTCGGTTTTAGGGTAAGTCTAGGGGTCATACGAAGGACTCTATACAGTCATATTAGAGATATGACCCAAGCTGTTAATGAGAAGCGGCAGCGGCCAAGTGATTCTGCTTGTATCGAGGCCCGCGAAAGTGATCCATAGCTTTGTGACGCTCCTCATAATATCAACCCCTTCTCATTGACACTTGGGTCATATCTATAATATGACTGTATCGAGTCCTTAGTATATGACCCCCATTATAAATTTACCTTAAACCCGAAACCCTAAACCCTATACATAGTGCCCCATCAAAAGCACCCTACAATGTTCCTGCATGCTCCCCGTGATATATGTACTGAAATGAATCAAGCGCTACATGTGGCCAAGGCCGGCCCAAGTAGTATTGCAACGAAACCTATCCAGAGCCACATAAGTCAGCAAGGAATCTCCCTAAACCCTAAACCCCAAACCCTAAACCCCAAACCCTAAACCCCAAACCCTAGACCCTAAACCCCAACATGGATCAGTTCAAACCAACCCTTGGCTCTGTCGCTAATCATTAAGCCGCCAAACTCGACACCGTAACCCCTACACATTGGGTAACTTGGAGCCATAGCAAAAGTCAAAATTTTTGCTGTTCCTTAGGATTATAATAAGCAAAAAGTAAAGATTATTTCCAAGTACCCCTAAGTACAACCCCGCATCCCCAGGCTTAGGACCCCATAAGAGCACCCTACTATAATCTCTGTTATCCCTTATAGTCACTATTTCAGGGGGTCCACCTAACCCAAAGCCTTGAATTCACAACCTCAACTTGCTGCTGATAGATGGAAGGGGGAGTGGATCTCCATAAGAACCCGCAGAGTAAGCCCCATAGAGCACTTCTGAATACTTCTGAACTATAAGCACCCAAATAACAACCCTACCTAGTAAGGTAGCTTTCAAGTCTTCCCCATTTCCTGCTGAGCATCAGTACCCCCTCAAATCTAAACCCTGAACCCTGAATCCCTGAACCAGTCATAAACTTCGCTGCCTCGAACTCCCACACGGCATCCCCTCTGCCTGATCTCGCGCCGAAGTCTCGCACCTGCGCTCCACGCAGTTTCGGGTCACGGTTCAAACTTTGCAAAGTCGGGTGTATATGTTTGAGTTTAGGGTTTCAAAGTTTCAGGGTTTGGGGTTCACGCTCTCATAGTTTGTGTTTAGAGTTGAAGGCTTCGAGGGTGTAGGGTTCAAGATGCAAGGGTGTGGGTTTACAGGTTTAAGTGGTTTGGGTTTTAACTCTTGGGATCCTAAAAGCCCAAAGGGTTATAGACTGTCGAGGCCGCAGCAGGCGCAAGTGTATGGGCAAGTTCTAACCACCCTCAAAATGCGCACGGCTTGTGCCTTCGTTGAACCCTAGATTTGGCAAATTGTAGCGCTCGTGTGGTTGAGGGCTTGGGTTTCAGATTCAGCTGGGTTGCTCCTCTGGAGAACAATAATACAGAGGCCATGGGTCCTGCCAACCATTTGCCCTTGGGTTAGAAGGATAACAGACCGAACTCAGACCGTAAACACTTATATTGATTCAAGCTAGAGTTGCTGGAGTGCTGGCCTGAGACTCGGGTAGCCCTGGCAGCCATAATACGGGGGCGTAGGGTTGATGGCACCAAAAGGCCAGAATATCATTCTCCTTCGTCTTCTGTAGAAGCAACTGCATAAACAGGTAGATTCTTGTGTCGGTTGCCACATCACAGAAGAACACAGCAAATCACATGGTTTGTTCTCAAAATTATGGGCTTCTTTTTGTTATATCTTATATTGCGGCACCGAACCCAAATGGGACTCTGACTTTGGGAACTACCTTTAAGCCCTAAACCCTATATACCCCTATATAGTCCCCATAGATCCTTTTCTATTCCCCTACAAGCCCTTCAAAGGGACACCCCTCCATATGAACTATAGTCTAAACTCCTAAAATCCACCCTAGTAAACCCTACAGTAGTCCCCTATATGATCCCCTATATAGACCCCTTGAGGGGCTTAGACTATAGCTCACATGCCTGCATTTGTGCTTCTAGTGGCTTTGCGGAAGCGTTCTTAAGTTTCGGGTTTAGGGTTGATACAAAAAAGTTTAGGATTTAGGGTGTAGGGTTCCCCTACACTCCTGCTGATACAAAAACTCTTACATGACCTTAATAATCTACTATAGGGATAATGGAAAAGAAAATGGAAACTACTATAGTATATTGAGGCTATATAGGGCTAACGGAAAAGAGAATGGAAACCACTATATGATACCACGATTCTCAAGGTTCAGGGTACTGACTGTCATGCAGGGTTTTCCGTATCCACCGTCGTCCGTTCATCAGCCTTCAAATAATGCTCCCTGCAACCCATTCCCCCAGTCCCAACAAGCCTTAAGCCCCAGATACTTTTAGTAGCTTTCATTAAGCAAACTCCGTCCCCCTGGTATTAAACACAAACATTGAACCCTCGCTCCTGTTGTTATTCTGTCACCAAGTAGCCCAGACCTCTCACGGTATATACTTAATGTCAGAGGGTTGGGGTCGTGTAACAGCAGTTTTCAGAATGAATCAGTCTCGGGCCTCATCTTGTGAGGCGACTCCGATGATCTCGGGAACGATTCTGGCCTGACATTCTTCAAGGCAAGCCTAGAAACCCGAAACCCTAAACCCCGACCCCTAAACCCTAAACCAAACAGCGTGATTGTGAGATCCGGCGCTCTCTCAATATGAGGGGGGAGGGGTCCTGGGTACCTTCAGGGTGTAATGCAGGGACCGACTACTTGCCTATGCTGTATAGTTTTAGGGTTTAGGGTTTACATGTACCAAAAATTTAGCAAGAGCGAAGAGACAAATAGAAAAACAAGATGACACATGACATGGCAACTGAGTGTCCATAGGGATGATGCAATGTAGGTGCCTAAACGCCAGGGATCCCAAGCATACAGGTAATACCAATCCAACATGGAAGATGAAATGGACACTGGAGTTATGAAGGGGGCTACATAGGGATGCAAGTATACAAATAATACCTACATTGGGCCCTAGAGTCTATACATATTACCTACATTGGGCTATTCGCCACCCTAGGGGAATAGATCAAAATAGTCGCCGATATTGCAGTCCTAGACATAAGGTACCTCAAACGGACCACATGATGATATAGATATCTTTTAAGCCAAAACCTAAACCCTTAATCCCTAGTCCCTAAACCCTAAAGCCTGCAACTGAGAGTAGACTTTGAGGATGCTTCAGGGGTAGCTCATCTCCCATGTGGTGCGCTTTGAGTGTGTAGACATATGGTACTGCCCCGCCCAGTAAGATTAGGGTTTAAGGCTTAGGGAGGGGGGGGTACCCAATGTAGATCTGTATGGGGATTACATTTATGGAGTAATCCCCTCCCCTGATATCAAAACCCCCACACTCATCCTAATGTCACATATTCCCTACATATAATAGTATACCGCAATCGGAACATTTGATATTAGGGGGTGGTGGGGGTCTGAATATTAGTGGCAGGGGATCACATGAATGGAGTACAGCGTCCCTTCTAGAAGGATTCTTGGGTGTTCGGTTGTTAAGATGAGTAGGAGATAGGCGTGGATTCAAAGAAATGCCTGCTGCAGGCATTATTAACAACAGAAGCTCCCCAAGTTTCCAAGCATGTTCACCCTAAACGATTTAGGGTGAAAATGCTAAACCCTAAACCCTACACGTAGCCCTTCCCTTATAGAGGTTCCAAACGAGGCTCCAAAACTTTGAGCCTGGTCTGCTGTGCGGGAACTTACCTCTGAATTCTCGTTTTTGCAGACTGCCCCTAGGGCTCCCAGGTACCTGAATAGCAGGTTACCGGGCTATGTGAGCTATAGTCTAAACTCCATGAGGGGGGGTTATATAGGGGATTATATATGGGGAGTACTATAGGGGATATTAAGGGGGATACTAGGAGTTTAGACTATGGCTCATGTAACTTTTGGGTATATAGAACCCAGTTCCCATTATTTAGGTAACTGGAGTCCTAGGATGGTTAATTTTGCATATATCCCGATTAGGGTTTAGGGTCTAGGTGGTAGCCAAACCCAAAGGGTCCACATAGGCATATAGTATATACTTAGACCCTATAGGTACATACTATATATCTACATGGACCCTTTGGGAAAGTCTTGATGCCTTAACAGCAACCCGGAAGTGGGGAAGTAACCATTGGACTTGACTAGGCCAATGGTGGTCAATGGAGCGGGAGTATTGCTTGACATATGAAGAAGTAAGAGGGATAACTACGCTACACACACGACATCATTCATGAGCCTGAGTACTTTGTACCTTGGCAAGAACTGTATTCGAGTATGCTAAGGTCATGCAGGATGTTTAGTCTCAATAGTATATGAATACTTTTCGTTTTCTTCTCGCAACCAACCTTAGCCTCGTATGAGAACCATGAACATTAGGTTCCGCACCCTTGCAAAACATAACCAAGGGTCTAGGTCTTAGCGATTGAAGTTTAGGATTTGGGGCTCCTTGTTTGGGGGTTAGAATTCAGGATTTATGTTTATTTTGGGTATTCGGCTACCAAATACTTGCTCCTCCTTGTTCAGTGTCGAATCCTGATATTGTGTCCCCTTTGCTGCCCCCGACCAACGCGGATTCCCTTCCTGGGATCCTAGTTGCCGTGTACCCTTGTAGTATACACTGGTTCCCATGGGCACGTTGAAGGTCCAAGTACACCCTACATGGGACAATGTAGGGACCTGAATAATCTAAATAGGGTGCTGTGGCATATGATAGTACAGCATTACAAGTGTAATGGGGGCATAATACTTACATTGCATTGCTGCTCTAGGACTTTAGGGTTTGGACAGCTACCCCAACAGCCACATTGCCCACGTGGCAAACTCTTCCATTGCCTGAGGTATTGTTAAGAAACGGAAAAAAGTTCCCATGCTGTGGGTATACAATACAGAATATGATTCTCGGTAAAGATATATTCGCCTAGGTTCCATGGAAGGAATGGCAGGCCAAGGGCAGAGCCTCTTTGCCAGTGGGTGACGGTGATAAGCCTTGGCATAGCTGGACAGGCTGATAGTTATCCATAACGCCCATCCTTGAGTAGATTAGCAATATTAACTACAATTGGGGGTGGGCTCACTTGAGCTCCTCATAATTTGTCCAGCCCAAAGGTTTGTGCAGAGTTTGAGGTTTCGGTCTGGTAAGAGCAAATAGGGTTTCTGAGTCTGCTTGGGGTAGCCAGGATAGCTTTCGAAACTTCAGACAGAAGGAACTAGACCAGCTGCAGCAGTGCCAAGAAACTGGTAATGACAACTGCAGATAGTAGCGGCAGCAGTCGTAGTACTGCCCATTATCCCTTTCCTGCTCCTCGCCCTTCTCCTCCTCTCATCCTCCTCCCTCACCCATTGATGATCCTCCTCCCCCCGCTCCTCCTTCTGTGCCTGCTCGTCTCCTCATAACCATAGTCTTCACGCATTAGTCACCGCAGTGGCATTAGGTGGAAGTCGTAGTACTAGTAGTACTGGAAGAAAAAGTGGGAGCATGAGAAGGAGGAGGCTGAGCAGGGGGAGCGGGAGCAGGAGGAGGAGGAGGAGCAGTAGCACGAATAGGAGTCGGAGGAGGAATAGGAGCAGCAGCTTCGGCGGAACCAGCAGCAGCGGCAGCAGTAGGGGCAGAAGCGGCGGCAGCGGCAGCGGCACTGTTCCGAGGATTTTGCTGGAGTAGCACAAGAAGCTGTACAACATTAAGCACCATAAAAACCACTGGCACTACTGCCATTGCCTACACAACTGCGATCAATAGGAAGGGTTATAGTCATGGCTGGTAAATGTCACACATACGAATACACAAACATGTGCTTCTATATAAATATCTGTAATACATATATGTATATATACATA
>CAJNIZ010046617.1:5320-21389 GCA_905231905.1 Symbiodinium pilosum
CCAGAATCCATTTCATTTTCCATTTTCTTTTCCATTTGATTCTCCATTAAAGCCTAAAGCCTAAAGCCTAAACCCTAAACCCTCAAACCCTATACCCTAAACCCCTAAACCCTAAACCCCTAAACCCCTAAACCCTAAACCCTTAAACCCTAAACCCCAAAATTCTAAACCTAAGCTCTGGACACTCCAGTGTTGATCCACTGAATATAGGCCTCGGGGAGTAGCAGCTACACAGTTTAGGGGTTTCTGCGTTTAGGGCTCCTGGGAGCCCAATGCGGGCTACGAGGGTTTAGGATTTAGAGTTTAGGGTTTAGGGCTTAGAGTTTTGGGTTTTGCTGTTGAGGGCTTCGGGTTCAACGTTCAAGATTTAGACTCTAGGGTCGTCCACTCCCTTCACCTTACTTACCTTTGCAGGACTGTTAAAAACAGCGGAAACTATGTTCTTGGGGATTACCCCTTATCCCCTAAACCCTAGACCCTAGGGAGTACTGTACTGTGAGGATGCAGTCCTGTGGAAAACAAAGTGGCTTTAGTGCTTAGGGATCTAGACTACTACCAGTACCCAGCTAGTATACCTTCAAGCTATGTGGAGATGTGGAGAATGTCGGATTTTGGGCTGAATTCTGAAGCTTGTGCAAGATACAGTTATGCAATTGCGGGGTCTCCGGCTTCTTAAATGCTGTTTGGGAACACAAGGGCCCCGTCTGCGCATGAACGTGCAACAAAATGTTGCATAGCAAGCAGCCCCTACACCCTATCTCCCAAACCCCAACCCTAAAACCTAATCCCTAAAACCGAAACCCTAAACCCCAACCCATGAAACCCAAACCCTGAACCCTACACCCTGAAGTACTGCGTGTCTGGATGCTCCAGGAACTGTCCTTAGCCATAGCTCTCTTCTGAGCTTGGGTAATGCGAGGGCTTCCGAAACACAATGGGCCACTTTTACGGTTTAGGGTTTAGGTTTGTTGGGTTTAGGGTTGCTGGGTGTAAGGTGTAGGGACTGGCTTGCTGTTGAGGAACTTATATCAAGTTACCACAATATGGGTACATTGTAAATCATAGGGTTCTCTTGTTTTAATAACTTACAGCAACCCAGTTTAGGGTTTAGGGTTTTGGTGGAGCCCAAATAGTAGGAATGATATACATTGGGGTCTGTATTGGGCCTCCAGAGTTAGGGAAACTACCACACGAGGAATGTTCAGGTTTTGGCCCAGGAATTGGATGCATGGACTACTTCCGATTCGAAAACAAGCACTGGCACATAGAAGATTACTAGTTGTGAATATCTGAGGAAGCTCATAATACCTGCAATCCACCCTAAACCCTGGACCTTAACGCCTAATTAAACCCACAGGCACCTACTAGCTGGGTAAGTGGGCCTGTTGGGAAGGCCTAACCTATGGCTCACGACTCTGTCTTGCATAAAACGGTTTAGGGTTTAGGGTTTAGGGTTGGGGAACAGGCCACCTAAACGTTCAACGTGATACCCCGCAGACTCTCAACTCTAAACCCTAAACCTCTAAGCCCCTAAAGCCTTAACCCAAAACTCAACATCCCCAAACCCTAAATCTCAAACCTCTAGCCCCCAACTCCCAACCCTATCAGGCTACCTGGTGAAGGGGTTTAAGGTTTTGACAACCCTAAACCTATAGTCCCCCTCAAGTAGATGGAATATAGCTTTGGGTATATTGTAATAAGATCCCCATATACCCCAGATTCTGACCCCAATATACACCCCATTATTTACAATATAGTAGTTTCCATGTTCTTTTCCATTATCCCTATATAGGCCCAATAAATTACCCCATATTCTATACTTAAGTGAGGCTATATGAGCTATAGTCTAAACTCCTAGTATCCCCTTTAATAACCCCTATAGTAATCCCCTATGTAATCCCCTATATAACCCCCCTTAAGGAGTTTAGACTATAGCTCATATCCTGAAGTAACCCTAAACCCTAAACCCTAAACCCTAAACCTTAACCGCGTAGCACTCCTCTATCCCCACTCTCTTACCTCGGCGTTCACGAAGCCGATCTCCAATTTCTCAGATCCCTCGCCGTCAGTTGTGCGCCGTACCTAGTAACTACAAGGAAGGGCAACCCTGGTAATAACTTAAGGGTTAAGGGTTTAGGTTTTAGGGTTTGGGCGTTAGGGTTTAGTTGCCAGTCCTATAAATATGAACTACGGGGGTCTTAGATGTACACTTATGTAACTAGGGGGCCCCTCCTTGTAGGTTGGAGGGTTTAAGCTGTTGGGATGAAGAGAGCTTAAGGTTTACAAGGTCTAGGGCATAGCGCTTCAGGGCTTTGGATTGTTCAGTGCTTTCATGCAGAGAGTTGGAGCTTTAGTGGCTTCTGACTGTGAGGTTTACCTGGGCCCCAAAAGTATGTAAATAGCCCTAAATCCCTAATGATAGCCATAAAGGCCAATATTTCACATACTTTTGGGGTTCAGGTAGGGCTGTGGGCAGTGGGTTTTGGATGCTCCTGAGGCATGGTTTACGGGCCTCAGACTATTGGAGCACGTTCTAGGGGTGCTTTAAGGTGGTTTAGAGTTTAGGGTTTTAGGGTTTAGGGTTTAGGGATTAGGGTTTAGGGTTTAGGGTTTGAGGGTTTAGGGTGTAGGGTTTAGGGTATAGGGTTTAGGGTTGTAGGGTTGTAGGGTTTAGGGTATAGGAGTTTAGGGTTTAGGATAGGTATGGGGTACGTGCAAGCAGGGGCCTCGCGTTTATAAAGGTAGGCTGCAATGCAATAGTCAGAAGTATGGTTCTGGGACTCGTACATATAGTCATGTAGCTAGGGGACTCCTCCTTGTACTACGTTCGGCCCATCCTGCAAGGACGAGCCCCCTAGTAAAATAGCTATACTTATAAGTCCCAGAAATACTATTCATCTGACGTAAAGCCATACTTACCCCTTCATGCATGACCCACTTATAAACCAACAAATAACTAAGGGGCCATAGTTGGCAGCTGCATCGTAAGTCCTAGATTTGAGTTCACACGGAAGCCCAGACACATGGTGGCTTAAGGTTTGGGGTCTGCAGGGTGGACTTATATGAACTACAAAGTTATACATAGAATTACCCCATCCACCCTTTTTTATGGGGCCTTCTACCATTTCTATGCCTATTATAACCTAATGTCGAACCAGGGGGGCGGCTCATCCTTTCGAACCCCCAAGGGTCTTGGTACTTTTTGTGCGAAGCCTCTGTTCAGCTACCTAAAAAGGGCAACACAACCCTCCCAAACTTCTCGTCAGAACAGGGGCTCCATAATTTTGTGAAGCTAAACTCCTGAGTCTCAAGCCCTTGAGAATTGAAAATTACACAAACCCATAAGAACGCCCCTGTCACAGGCCTGCTGGATGCCGGGATCAGCACAAATGGTCTCAGTTGGGACTGCTGTTGGTCGGTGCACTACACAGGGCTTATCATCATTGTCCCCCTCCTTAAGTAGATAGAATATGAGGTATATGTGGATCTTATTATAATGTACCCAAAGCCATATTCTATCTACTGAAAGGGGACTATAGGGTTTGAGGGGTTTGAGAGGTTCGGATCTTTGGGTTCAGGGCTTCGGCTGAATCTAATTTCGAAGGTTCAGATAACTCACGGTTTATTGGGTTGGAGGTTATAAAGGTTTGGGATATGTCCTGGTGCCGCAGTGACTGTACAGAAGTGTTTGTCACCACACATCCACCAAACAAGCCCAACAAACATTAGGACACAAACAGTATGGACCCTAAAAAGGATCCAGCAAGTTTGGGAAATTACCACGTAGTGTAGAGGTTCCGGTGATACGCGACTGATGTGACTACCGTCGATTCTGAATTATGTTAACGTATCATGGCTCCACCTACAGTTTAGGTTTGGAGTTTAGGGCTTAGCCCG
This sequence comes from Symbiodinium pilosum, assembly GCA_905231905.1. NCBI lineage: Eukaryota > Dinophyceae > Suessiales > Symbiodiniaceae > Symbiodinium > Symbiodinium pilosum. The sequence goes on from CAJNIZ010046617.1 coordinate 9,218, forward strand.
CTACCGTCGAACCTCATTAGACTTTAGGAAGCTACAGTCGGGATACAGTATCACACAAGTACTCTACGTAGGGTTACAGGTAACACGCCCGTCCCAGTATTCACGACATTTCTCAAGGACTTGATGCACAAACTGCCCTTGAACCCTAGACTCCAAGCCCTTGTCCCGAAAAATCTCCCGCTCTGGCTGACTGGGCAGCCGGCTGCATGCGAGCATTCCGAATTCCACTTGCGGGTGCAGTGCCAGCAAAAACAATGCCTGGCGTTAGGCTTTCTCCAGGGCTACAGATACACCAACGTAGGTACTATGATAATCATAGGAATAGTAGCCACAGTAGGAGGAATTATCAAGATAATATGGTACTGAAGATACTAATAGACTCAGAGTCCCACAGCGTAGGCTTCTGGGTGGAGGGATTTCGCTTGAGGATTCTGAATGGTTTAGGGTTTTGGATGTGGGTGCTACAGCGAGGACAGAAATGCCTCAAACCCAAACCCTCAATCCAAAACCCTACACCCTTCTTATATAGGGTCTATAGGGTTTAGGGACCTAAATCCGAAACCCTGAACCCTAAACCCTAAACCCTGAACCCTAAACCCTAAACCCTAAACCCTAAATCCGAAATCCGAAACCCTAAACCCTAAACCCCTGTACACTTCACCGCTTATAATTTCAAAGCACGGCTATCCTTCACCAAATCCCCTGGCGCCAAAATCCCAACCCACCGTCGAAGGCTTAAGTACTGTAACCATCTACGTATGGTTTTAAGGTTTGGGGTTTGGGGTTAAGGGTTTAAGGTTATGTAGGGATAATGGAGAAGAAAATGGAAACTCTTTTACTGGGGATACGTAGAGTCCAGGATTTAGGCTTAACTATAGTAAGCATGTACCTATGCTTTAGGGTTTAGGGCTCAGGGTTTAGGTTTAACTACAGGAACCATGCACTACCCTAAACCGTAAACCCTCAACCGCATGCCATGTGCCTATGCAAAAAAGGGCCTTGCCCTTGTCTTACTGGTGCTGAAGGGAGGGTGGGGAGTTGAGTCCTGAAATAATCCCTGTATAATCCCCATATGTACCCTTAGAATGGTACCTATATTCACACCCCACCTTGAACCCGAAACCTCTAAGCCCTAAACCGTCCATTCACTCCCTAAACCCTAAATAAAACCCTAAACCCATCTTTGCCGAAACATTCGAGCCATAATCCAAACTCCTAGTATCCGCCTTAAAAAGTTCATAATACTCCCCTCTAGAACCCTCTGAGGAGTTTAGACTATGGCTCATTTGAAACAAACAAAAGTCCATCATCCGTGCATTATCATTCCCTTTTCGGTACGGAACTCTGCGCAAGTGGTCACAGGTCTGAGGGACGCCTATTTCGTAGCACCTAATCTCTTGGAGGCTCCAGCGTGAACCTCTTGTTTCTGTTGCAACAGGAGCCTGTTCTATTTTCATGTGAGCTATTGTCTAAACTCCCAGTATCCCCCTTATTAAGCTCAATATTAGGAACATTATATAGTCCCGTGCACAACCATTTTTAGGGGATTTGGACTACAGCTCATGCGTGTAACACTCCCGTAGCCATACAAGCATCGAAAATCCTTCTCGGATCATCTAGGCCTCCTCCCGACGGATTCTCTATTTCGGCATAGGAAGTACGTTCCTAGACCCAGAGGAAAGGTTCCCACTAATTACAGAATACCCTGTACTATGTAAGTGCTTGGAAACCCTTTGGTTCACCTTACTCCCAAAGCGCGGGCGCCTGTGTGCGCCACTGGAACCAGGCCACTGCTTACAACCCTCCTCGTGCACGGCAAAGGTCAGCAGACCTGCTGTGAGCTGGCAAAGTTTCAGGATTCAGCAGTGCCCTAAACCCTAAACCCTAAACCCTAAATCCTGGTGGGGGAGTTGCATACCAAGGGGGTATATGGGGTCCACAATTAAGGGACGCTGGGGGGGTGGTCCCTACGCGGCATTCTGTAGAATGAAAGTCAGAAAGCTCGGTAAGTTTCAAGGTTGGTAATTTCCCGCCATAAACACTAAACCCTAAAACTCCTACACCCGAAGCTGGTTCAAGTAACCCCAATTTCTTGTGGTGTCTGTGGTAACTATGCTTTAACTCTTACGGTTGACACGCCAAATCCTGCATGTTGTGCAATATCACGATAATCCCCTAGGTGTAAGGTATACTTAGGGTCATGCACATTTTTTAGTATCCACCGAAAGTATAACACTGACAGCTGTAGGTAATTGGGGTTACGGGTTGATGTTGCGCAGGTTGTGGGTTGCCTGGTCGGGTCTGAAGCGCCTCTGGAGGGTTTAAGGTTCGAAATTTCTGGAGGGTTTACCCTCAGAGGATCCATCAATTTGACAACTGTGCTTCTGACCCCTTGGCTACCTTCAGGGTCCTGGTAACCAAATCACAGGTTGCTGTAGGCAATGCAGGGACTAATGAAGAATGGCCATGCATTGACAAGTGTGCGCAAGGATGTGTAGGCTAATTGTTTAGGGTTCAGGACTTCAGGGGCTTTGGGGTTTTCAGGGATTTAGGTCATGGGGCGTAGTGGTTTAGGGGTTCTGGGGTTTACTGGTTGAAGCTTCCTGGGGTTTCTGAGGCTTGTGTTCCTTTGGTACAGAAATTTTAGAGGCCCAAGGACTACACCAAAAGTGCCTCGAGCAAACCTCGCGAGACTGCAGCGGCAGTTTTCAAAACCTATCGAAACAAACCCTAAACCCTAAAGCGGAGATATCTGGGCTGACTCAAGCCGGAGAGAGCGCCTCCCATACGAAACCATCTGGCGTGAATCCGAGCCTTTGGAAGCTGGTCACCGACGAATTCTGAATTCAAAAACAAAGATACGGTTCAGGGACAGGGGCCCAGCACCAACTCTGCAACAAAGGTACCAGGTACACATCTGCTGAAAGAGAACACATCAGCAACAAAGAGACTTCACGATGGCAAGGAACCGCCAACAAAAGCCTACAACAACATGGAAACCCCTGAACCCGAAACCCTCCACCCCAAACCCTAGACCCCAAACCCTTGAAACCCTAAACCCCCCCTAAACCCTGAGCCCTAAACCCTTTAAACCCTAAGCCCTAAGCCTGCAGCTACGAAAGTGCAAGCCTTCGCCAACACACTCGGGGCAAAGCCGAAAGCGTCTCAGGGAGAGGGAGTCGTAGCCACAGCCTTGATCTGTGTTTTGGGGTTTAGGATTTAGGGTTTAGGGTTTAAGGCTTAAGGTTGTAGGGTTTAGGGTTTAAGGCTTGAGGCTTTAAGGTTTTTAGGACTTAGGGTTTTTAGAGCTTTGGGTTTAGAGCTTAGGGCCTAGGGTACAGGCTCTTAATGAAAAGGGTTTAGAGTTGAGGCTCTTGGCTTTCAGGTTTAAGGGGCTGAGGCCTAAGATTTAGGCTTAGGGCAAGGGTTCTGGGTTGAAGTTTTAGGCTAAAAGTTCAAGGTTTAGGGTTTAAGGTTCAGCTTGGCCAAGGTCGAAGGCCCCCCTGCTTTACCTTCCACAAGCCCATGCACGCACATCGAGCAGCCAGAAACCATGCGAATGTAGGCACCTAATTAATGAACCCCCTCCCCCGAATGGGGATTAAATGAGGGATCCTGACACCAAGGCCCTTAAAAGGAAGGGTTTATTACTCATGGGTCTACATTAGCCCAGCAGCAATGTCATGCGTGGGCAAGACCTCGCGCGAGGTGTCGACCTGCGGTATACGCCTACAGTTCAGTTCAAGGTCCTCCTTACGGACATCCTCTGCAGAACTCAGAAAAACTAGGGGAAGGTTCAGCACGGCGATTTGAAAATCATGTTTCTGCGGATAACGCAGGATTGCCATCGGAAAAGCCAAAACCTAAACCCAAAAGCCTAATCCCTAAACCCCTATATCTACATGGACGGAACCCCTGAGCTCAAGCAACAGGAGGCGATGACGTGGTTTCAAAACCGCTGCATAACCCTACCCTAAACCCTGAGCCTCACACCCTGAACCAGATCCCCTGAACCCTCCGCAACCCTAGAATCTAGACCCTAAGCCCTCAACCCTAAACCTCGAAGTGAACTGAGGTCCCGGACGATCCGTGTAGTACTCTGGGTGGGAGAGGAGGTTCCTTTCAAATAGGCTAGATTTTAGGGTGTTCGGGACTAAACGTTTAGGTTAAGCTTTAGGGTTTAGGGTTGGTCAAGAAATAAAGACGCCTGATTTTGTAGTCAAGAAATACCCAAATGTATATACATCTATAGGAATATTTCATAACATGCGCATACAGATATCTAATCTGTGTATGGGAGCTTCTATAAAGAAGGGGATGCCAAATAGACCCCAATATATACATGTAGATATATATCTGAATGTTGAAAACCAACATAGACAGATAGTGTATGTATGTGTGCGTACATATGTATAGATAAACCTAAACCCTCAACATATATGTATATATATATATATGATATGCATGCTGCAGTTTACAGGACACTTCAAGAGACCAAACACGCGACAACGTTGGCAAGTCCAAGGAACTGTAACCTCGGCCCCAAGATGGCGTTCTCGGGAGACGGATGTTAAACCTTTAGCCCTAACCCCTGAACCCCTAAACCCTATACCCCTAAACCCGAAACCCTAAACCCCTAAACCCTATACCCTAAACCCATAGTATGCTTGCGGTACCTCTCTGTGAAGGGTCCAGGTGGTAGTTTCTATTAATTACTGCTCTCCTACCTGGCTAAAAGCATGCAATTCAGAGTTTAGGGTTTAGGGGTATAGGGGAAAGGGTTCAGGGTTTAGAGGTATAGGGTTTAGGGTTCAGGGTTTAGGGTTTAAGAGTCTAATTAGGGTTTAGGGTCGTGGTGGGAAGCCGAAGACAAGGCAGTGTCTAGGCTTTAGGGTTGAAAGCCTCAAGTCCCAAGCAGTTATATGAGCTATAGTCTAAACTCCTTCAAGGGGGTTATGTAGGGGATTAGGGTTACAGGGTTTAGGGTCTAAACTCCTTCAGAAGGGCGCTATGTAGGGAGTATTATGGGGGTTATGAAGGGGGATGCTAGGAGTTTTCGACTATAGCCAATACGGGGAATGAGATAGACTATTCTACCTCTTTTTTTTTTGTCCTAGACCTCGCGGGAGCTTCCGGCCTTCTTTTGCCAACTGTTGTCCTAAAAGCCCCAAAGGACCCGATTATTGGGTACCTGCCAGGGCTTAGGGTTCAGGATCTAGTACCTGCACACTTAAGGTATACCCTCAACCCGCAATGGAGCCCTGCATGTTGGGCCTGTATGACATTATGCTAAAACGGTGGGCTCCGCGATGCTCAGGTCCATGGTTCTAAGCTCCTAAACCCTAGCCCTTTTATTTCATTCTCCACTGGCACTGGGTCATAAATTAGAATCCCTGTGAAGTCCGTGGATTTCATATTCTTACCTTTTCCGGCATGAGTGCCTCAGGTAAATGCAAAACCGTACACTGTCAACCCTAAACCCTAAACTCTAAAAACCCAAAACCTTGGGTCAATCCCCCACCCAATTTGGGTACCACAAGGGACAGGTGTAGGTATAGTAAGGCCTTATTGATTCCATATTAAACAGCTAGTACTATAGAGGGAATTGAGCTAACCTAAACCCAAACCCTAAACCCCAAATCCTAAACCCTAAACCCAAACCCCAAAACTCTGGACAATACATTACTTTCTCTTACCAACTTCCAAGCCCCCAGCCCTAAACCCTATTCGGTACATGGATCTTTGCTGTATGCCTGGTTAAGCCCTAAACCCGAATTCCGAAACCCAGCAGCCTAAACCCAAAATCCAAGACACTAAACCCAACTCCCTAAACTCAAAACCCCAAACACAAAGCCCTACGCCCAACAACCTCAACCCCAAAGCCCTAAGCGCAACACCTCAACCCCCAAAACCCTAAGCCCTCCCTTCCTCCCTCCCTAAAATCTCACCGTATGCATCCCCATATACCTCTACATATCCCTAGAACCCTTACTAAGGGGTTGAGGGTTTAACCCTAAACCCTAATCCATAAACCCTGTACCCCATAACCTATACATTAGGAGGACCCCCCACCCTGTAATAGTGGTATAATAAAAGATATAAGAGGACCCTAATATAATCCCTATTATCCCTTATAGTCACTATTACAGGGTGGGGGGTCCCCCTAACCTATACCCTAAACCCTAAACCCTAAACCCTAAACCCTAAACCCCAAACCCCTAAACCCTACTACAAAGTCGCCCCCCCAAATCTCCCGACCCGGGGCCTGTTCACCTCATTGATGTCCTCCTGACTCGGGAGAACGCAGTTCCTGCCATGTCGTGGGGACCATAGGGTTTAGGGTTTAGGGGTTTAGGGCTTAGGATTTAGGGTTTTTTGAGCTTAGGGTTTAGGGTTTAGGGGTTTTTGGGCTTAGGGTTTAGGATTTAGGGTTTAGGATTTAAGGTTTTGGGTTTAGGGTTCGAGCTATATCTGGGCTCCCAAGGTATGTAGAACAATTGCCCCAAACTCCTCAAAATGGTCAAAAAGGCAATGATTCTACATACTTCGGGGGCAGGGATTATGTGAGGTTATATGAGCCATTGTCTAAACTCCTAGTATCCCCTTAATATCCCTTATAGTAGCCCCCTAGATAACCCCTTCTATAATACCCTTTAAGGAGTTTAGACCACATCTCATATGGGGTCTAGGGTTTAGCGTTTCAGGGCCCTGCACCCGAGTGCCGACTCAACAGCAGTGAGGGGGGCCCCCTTGTCACACCACTACATGGGTGGTTGTCAAAATTATGGTCCCTTTTTGGGTCACTATTATAATACGGCACCTAATATATAGGGTACCGAAAAAGGGACCATAATTTTGACAACCACCCACATGGTGCCCTTTAGGGTTTCGAGCTTTAGGGTAAAGACAGCTGCGAGGGGTATAAACCCTAAACCCTAAACCCTGAACCCTCAACTCTGTACCCTAAGCCCTACACTTTATACCCCAAACCACATGTCGTAGGGGTGCATACTGGTAAGGATATTTACATGAGGGTCTCTGGGCTGCATAGCTAAAGTTAGAAGTCCCATAACTAATGCTTATGGGCCTTATAACCACACTTGTCTCTGCTGCTACCCAACTCATAGCATGGAATAGCGAGTGTTAAGGTTCAGGGGTTTAGGTGCTTAGGGGCCCTGGGGTGTTGGGTCAAAAGCTTGGTGGTTTTTGGCTTTGAGTTTGGGGTTTGGGGATTCCGGACTTTGGGTTTAGGGTTGTGGGTTCAGGGTTCTGCCTTTTAGAGGATAGATTTCACTTTTCAGGTTTGGGGATTGAGGCTGAGGAAGGCCGGGTTCAGAGCTGGAGGTTTCGGGTTAAGGGCTTGTGAGAAGGTTTGGGGCTGGGATTAGGGATTGTAATGTAGGCTTGGGGCTTACTGCAAACCCCCCCCAAACCCCCAGCAAGCTTCTAGATCCAAGTAGGGCCTAGTTGAGTATTCTTTGAGGCAGATTAAAAGGGGGGGCAGTGCTAGGGTGAGTGAAGTATGCGATCTCATGATGATAAACTTTACTCAGAGCGTCATGAATAGTGGCAAGTACGGTTTCTAGTAGGATAGATTATAAGCTCTGCAAGGGCAGGTATAACACACTGAGCCCACACCCTACATGCTTGTTCCCACCTAGAGCCCACATAACCCCTATGTCACCCTATGTAACCCGATATACTCCGAGTCATCAATCTCAGCTTTCTCCAGACCTTCTTTGCACTTCTGCAACCGTGCCCTTGTGGCATGGCATGCAACTTTCCTTTGTCTGTCTCCTGGTTCCAGGCCTGAAGGAAGTTGAGCAGGTTCAGCCTTTCGGCGGAGTATGTGAGCGTAGACTCCAAACCTTCTGTCAAAACAGGTTCTCACGGGCTGTAAATCTTGCCCAAGCCCCATAGTACACTGCATGAGAAGCTGCCACGCAACCGAACCAGTGCCAAAAGCAGCTTCCGTCATCAGGTCTGCGCAGTGGCGCTGTGAAGCTAGATAACGGGTCCCTCGCCCAGCCATCGCGGCCAGGTGAAATGGCATGTCACTTATGTTGTTTAGGGTTGAGGGTTTAGGGTTTAGGGACGAACTACTTAGTATCATGGCTTTCCACACTACCCCACGCCAGCGAGGGCGGCAGTATAAAAAGGGGATGGTAGGGGACTAGGAAACTCCTGCTAGTAATTGTTGCTATAATCGAGATACATGTGCCCACTGAGCCCAGTAACCAGCAGCAACGATAGGTCAAAATTACAATGACTAAGTAGGTTATAGCTGCTTCAAGGTGGGATCCCAATCGCCCATCTGATCGCTCGTGCCTACATGCAGATATAGCCGCCTACTTGGAGGGTCAGGGGGACTTAGTAAGTAACTTAATAACCCCAATAGCTATATAGTAACCCTACATATTCCGATTATTAACCTATTTACTAAGTCACCCTGACCCTCCAAGCAGAACCCGGGAGCACAACCCAAGTAAAAGCATATCCCAGACAACTCAAGCCACAATCCGAAACCTAAAGCTAAAAACACTACCTATAGAGTAACCTAGACCCTTCTAAACCTTAAACCCTAAGCCCTAAATCCTAAACCCTAAACCCTAAACCTTAAACCCTAAACCCTAAACCCTAAACCCCAAAAACCCTTAACCCTAAGCCCTCAACCCCTGAACCCTAAACCCTAAACCCTATACCGCGTTCGCTTCGGCGGCCTGTGACCTTGCCGGCAAATCCAGTTGTAGAGCCCCCTGGATCTGTACCTAGGGTTTGGGTTTAGGGTTTAAGGTTTAGGGTTTAGGGTGTAGGGTTTAGGGTTAGGGTTATAGGGGATATACTGGATAATGGAAGAGAAAATGGAAACTACTACTTAGGGTTTAGGGTTTAGGCTTTCTAGGGGCTTCCGAAGGTTTAGTCCCAGGGTTTAAAAGGGCTGCTAAGGACCTTTCTCAGGGTTGCGTATGTACCTGGTGCCCCCAAGCATCCAGAATAATTACCTTTGACTGCCCTTTTTTGGCGGCTTGGAACCATTGTTCTTCCTAAAGCCTAAACCCCAAAGATAACCTAAACCCTTAAACATTTCTTTGAGGGGTTATAGTTCAAAGCATTGGCCCATGCTGGGAGCCATTTCATCTCTAAGTCCCTGCACAGCTACATACTCTACATGTTCCCCTAAAACCACACCGAAGCTAAGTTCCTTTATAAGGGGGCCCATAAAACTCCTTAAAAGAGGTTGTGTAGGGGATTATATGGGGAGTATTATAGAGGCAATCAAGGGAGATACTAGGAGTCTAGCCCATACTTCCCACCTTTCGGTTTGGGTTTTGGGGTGTAGAGCTTCGGGCCTCGAGGGCAAACGTCATCATGATGGCAGAAATGTATTAGGATTAGGATTTAGGCTTAGCAAAAACAAGTCTAAGGGAGGGAGTAGCAACTCAACAGTAAAATGGGGCTTCTAGGAAGGCCTCAAGACCCGCCAGGAGCGCACAGCGGCCTTTTTAGAGCAGCCATGTTCTAGCTGTGAATCTAATCTAACCTGCAATATTCACTTTGGGCTATGAGCTTTGAGCTAAGGGGTTTACGGCCGAACGTCGAGGGGTCAGGGTTTAGGGGGTTAGCTAAGGTTTCTGGTCGCCGGAAACTTCAGAAAGTCCTATAGACTACACCGCCTTGCTTCCTCCACTATGGTTTGCCTAAATTTGCTGTTTTCCAAGACAAAAGGGAAACCCAACAGTAGCGACAGCTGTTTTCGGGGCGGACGCATTGGTTTCTTTGTTGACTGTCCCCGAACTTTACATCGCCCTAAACCCTAAACCCTCTAAACTCCTAGACCCTAAGCCCCACACTCCTACATAAACCCTAAACCCCTAAGCGCTGGCCCTAACCCCTATCCTAAAAAGCAACCCTTCTTTCCTACGTACACCCCACGCCTCAAAGCTCTGAAGACAAACTGCTGACCGATGCATCTTGCGAAGCAATTTGCAAGGAGGGCCCCCGGAGACAACTTGGGTCAGGGTTTGGGGTTTAAGGGTTTAGGATGGATAGGCTTGGCCTTAAGTCCTTTCAAAGGTAGCTATTGGGGCTTATATGAACTATAGTCTAACCTCCAAGTATTTCCCTGAACAACCCCTATAATAAATCTCCTCTAAGGAGTTTAGACTACAGCTCATATGTCTAATTGCGTAACCAAGCGGCCCTGCCTCGCATACTTGCAATATCACCCTTCAAACTCAACAGCAAGCTGCAGTCAATGCCGATGTAGGTAAACAAAAAAAAGTGTCCCTGACCACAAAAGACGGAGGGCCACTGCTACGCCTTAGGCCTTTGTAGAGTTTAGGTTAGGCCAAACGCTAGGAGCCAACAATCTAGGGCAAACCAACCCTAAACCCTCAACCCTAAACCCTAAACCCTGAACCCTAAATCCTAAACCCTAAACCCTAGGGTTTAGGACTCTTTACCTTCCTGTGGAGGTATAAGATTTCTCTAGGCAAGCCCAAACTCAAAGACGGTAAGTCTGTACCCTTAAGGTTTGTACCCTTGTGTTTCAGGTAGCACATATCCCAATTACAGGACATCTTCCATGGTTCAAGGGTCCAAGCCCTGTACAAAGGAAGTCTCCAAGATAGATGCCAAACCCTAAACTGCTTAGGATTCAGGGTTTAGGGCTTAAATAGCGTCAAGGCTAGGGGTTTAGGGGTTTTGGGGTTTACCTAGACCCCAAAAGTAAGTTAAAAAAAGGCCAAAGCCCCTTAAACTAGCCCAAGCAACCATCATTCTAGAGGGTTGAGGGTTTAGGTGCCAAACCCTAAACCCCAAACCCCTAAACCCTCAACCCTGAACCGAATGCAGGGCACTGGTCCTCGAAGTCTGACCTGGCAATTTTCCGATATAGCGCTTAGGGTTTAGGGTTTTAGGGTTTAGGGTTTAGGGTTTTAGGGTTTAGGGGGTTTTAGGGTATAGGGTTTAGGGTTTTAGGGTTTAGGGTTGTAGATATATGGGTGGTTGTCAAAATTATGGTCGTTTTTTGGATCTCTACTATAATACGGCACCTAATATCTAGAGTACCCAAAAAGGGACCATAATTTTGACAACCACCCTGATATGGTATATGAACTTGGGGCCTTATGGGGTTCGCATATGCGCACTTTAAAGCCCAAGTATATGCCGTATAGCTACATGGGCCCTTTGTGTTGCTGCAAAGCACTACATGAGCTATAGTCTAAAAACTCCATCAAGGAATAACATATATAGGGGGAGTATTGTAGGGCTTATGAAGGGAGATGCTAAGAGTTCAGAGTATGGCTCACGCGGAGTCTCTGGGGGACTTAGGAGGTAGGATAAGGAGTAGGGCTTCGGGTCAGGGGACTTAGTAAGTAAGGTAGGATGTAGTTTCTAGGGTCAGGGGGATTGCAGAAGTAGGGTGGGGACAGCTGGTGGTAGTATACGGCTTCTACGCGCATACCTACGAGGACAAGAAAGGATCAGCGCAACCCGAAGCATTGAACTTCAGACTCCTACCACTTGCTACTTACACCACCAAATCCCCAAACCAACGTGGTAACAAATATGACCCGCTCTTTAAAAAGGACAGTCGTCAATTTGCGGCCTTTTGGGAGGTTCTATTGTGGGAAGGAGGGTGGGAGTCTCAAGTCTAGAGGAAGCCCTCATGACACGCTTTGCCAATCTAAAGCGCCTTGGTAATTGAGGGATCGGGGGAAATTAGCAGGTATAGAGTTTAGGGTTTGGGGTTTAGGATCCAGGCTGTAGGATTTGAGGGGGATTTGGTAGGTATACTTCAAGGCGTGAAGCCTTGCAATAACCCCAGTTATCACCGCTATTCTCCTACTTACCAAGGCCCCGTCTCCCTGTAAGTACAAATCGGCCATGACACGGAAACCACAAAACCCAAGCCCTAAACCCCCAAACCCAGACCGCAACTCCTAAATCCTAAAAACCCGGAAGCCCTAATCCCTAACCTAAACCCAAAACCCTGAAACCTACTTGAACGGTCCAGCGGACACAGTAAGTGTTATTGGGTGCATAACACCCCTAATTGAGTAGTGGTTTTTTGGTGGTAAACCCGGCAAGATTATATTCCTTACATGAAATACTATAATCCAAAAGGAGGATAGAATCTTACTCAATAATGGGTACCATAGTATCCCCA
>CAJNIZ010046618.1:2326-16705 GCA_905231905.1 Symbiodinium pilosum
TCATAATCCACCACAAATCCCAATTAAGTGTACCCAAAACGCGAAACCCATAAATAAGACATAGTGCATGTGAGGGGATGCCAGGCGCTTCTAGGGGCCTCCAGGGGTCCAGGGCCTCCAAGGGGCCTCCAGGGGCCTTTAGGGTTCCAGCCCTCCAAAACCCCTCCACAGGACAAAAAATGCGCCCGGCCCGTACTCCCAAAGCCTCGAACCTTGGGCGAGGCTGAAATTTCATGGGGGATGGTCAGGCTGGACTAGGCCACCCAACCATGCCAGGGGGGGGGGGGTGGCGGGAGGCGTCCTGCAAGTAGAGGGGGTTCTGAACGCCCTGAGTGCCTCGGCGAATTAGCACTAAACTCGAAACCTTAAACCCTAAATTCCTAGACTCTGAATTCTAAACCCAGGATTCAATGCTCACCTTCTACGAGCGGCTACGCCGGCAACGACACGCATTGCAATTCCCGAGGAGTTGACGGAGACGCGTCTGAGGTGCGAGATGAGTACTCCAGGGTTTGGGGTTTAGGGTTTTAGGGTTTAGGTGTTAAGGGGTTTGCAATTTTGAGGTTTATGGCTTAGGGCTGCAAGGGGTACGGGGTTTAGAGGTCTAGGGGTCTAGTATTTTGCTCTTTTTGGCCTAGGGCATTTACGGTGTCCAATGGCAAGATTTAGAGGAATTGGTGGTCTCTTTGAGTGGTGTGTGTGTCTGCTTTACTAAACGGACTTTAATATGGGAACCCCAAAACAGGGAACCCTAACAATGTAGGAGGGATATAATTGAAATATACCAACCAGGGCCTTTATGTACTCATTATATTCCTACTATATTCTTGGGTTTTGGGGTCCCCATTACAATCCTTTTAGTTCTAAGGGCGCGATGTAACCCGAAACCCTAAGTATTCCTATGCACCCAGACGCCTACATAGCAGGTTCCTTGGCTTTAGTCACATTGGTAACTGGCTCGGCTGAATCTTCTCGAAAAAACCTTAGGTCCCCAGATTTGGAAGCCTGAGCCCCGTATGCTTTCCTTATGCTACAATCTTCCTCTAATGAAGCGGACCCCAATCTAGACCCCAAAATACTGTAATCCTTGTTATTATAGGGGCCTTAAAAAATAACCCTTAATGTTGGCAAACCCCCATAAATACCCTTAGTGCCCCCTCTTATCTCCTTCTAGGAGTTCAAGGAAAGCCATTGTGAAACAATCCCATTTTAGATTTTCAAAGGAAATATAATTGGAGAAAGTCCTACCTCCCAACCCCGGCCCCCGACCCCTGAAGCTTTCAGGGAGTTGGCTCATCCATGGATGAAGGAGGCCGGCGTGGTGGTAGAGCCCACGCCTGTTATCGACACGTGCGAAGATATGGACGCCCGGATTCATTTAAAGTTTACTGACTCAGAGATCCACAGCATCTAAGGCTGCAACGCTATGGTTTAGGTTTTAGGTATAAGGGAATACCTCTAAACCGGAGCCTTGCAAGGACCCCGACAAAATAGGTCTTGGATTGGCTTCGTGAAACTCCATCACTGGAAAGACTAAACCCTAAACCCTCTCATTTAAGGCTCCTGCTTTAGTATTCCTTGTCGCTTCATTGTAAGGAAACTGTGTCTTTGTATGTGTGTGTGTGTGTAAGTTTTCTCTCTCTCTCTCTCTCTCTCTCTTGGGGCACCGCGCTGAAGCTTTGCATAAATGATCGGTCTCTGAACAGCAGATGTGGTAGGCTAGTAGCCCTGTTGGTTCTTTGTTCTGCATTTGGGGCCACTATTTTACCTGCATTTGAGGCGCACGTCGTAGTTCGATTACCTAGTAGATTCACAACTCTTACCGGCTGCGCTGGGATGTCAACTCACTCCGCTAGGATTTGAGTACCCGTGCGGGTGATGGTTAGTGTTTCATTTAAGCCCCTATTCTTAGAGAACCCATATGGGCTGAACGTATGTACTGTATAGATACTCTGGGTACTGCCCCTCTACCCAGTAATGGTTGGGCAAGAACTACATTATCACTATGTAAAGCCTTAAAGGTTTCTCTATTACAGGGGTCGGGGCAGTACCTGGTAGATACTTGGTCTGTCACAAGAGCTCTTCGCCACAACCGAGCAAGGATTGCATTCGGCTGATCTCTGATGAGCCTGAGCACTGTTCTCTTGCGGCCAGACCCTCGCTGCTGCACTGGAGAGTTTTTTTGACCTTGAGGAGGTGAAGGAGGAAAAGAACAGGCACAGGACTAATTTATGGTATGAGATGCATTGGGTTTCTCATCAATGCTCAATTCTTTAACAGCAGGACATGTCATTTTTGCGCCAGGTGGCCTTATCCGGAAGGTTTCTGCAAATCAGGTAAAATTTTTCGGAATGTGCACAATCTGAAAGTATGCTTTTCTGGCCATATTGGGAATGCTGAAGCATCAGCGAAATCTATAACAACCCCCAAACTAACATGAAAATCTCAAAGGGGGCCTTCCAAGACAGAAAATGCTCCCGGAACAAACTACATTCCTTCCGAATTGTGACTCATGTATTTACCAAACTGGGGACCTTGAAAGTTGTGAGCATAAAGTGACGCTCGTGGAGGAGCGAAGCGCAGAGTGCTTATATCAGGCTCTATGGGGATGGGAATCCTTTTCTGGTGGTTCCAGAAATGGGGGTTTCCCAAAGTTAGGGGTACCTTTCTAGGGGTCCCTATAATAAGGATTATAGTAATTTGGAGTCTATATTGGAGTCCCCCTATTTAGGGAAACTACCAAATGAGGACCTGGATGGCAAAGAGACAAGGGTCATGTTGACACTATCTTCGGCTGCCGACTAGAAATCCGGGAGATTCATGGGACCTAGCAGATACCTTTATCTGGTGCCGCAACCTTCTTTTGAATCCTGGTAACCAGACTTATGAAATAACTCAGTATGACTATGGCTATACTATGAGCTCAGAAACAAGTATCTACTACGGGCCATGAAGCTCCAGCCACGGCGTTCCCGGAGCCACTAATTCACCCACGAATTGTAGCCGCATGATGCGTGTAATCAAGGGGGTCTCCTTAGTGAAGTGTATTCCTATCATACTGTCGGATACTATCGTAGGTGCGTTGGGGGATAGTCTGACCGCGAGCCTACACTGACTCAACGGACAAGGATTCGTGGCCTGGAACTTCTCCAAGAACGAGAAGCAAAAGCTGTGCTACCTCTTCGTCTGTCCAGACGCTTGCCTTACATGGATGAGTTGTGGGTTTGGTGTCCTTGTAGTGGCCCCCCCTCCCCCCAACAAAAAACAGCCCCTAATCAGTATAGGGAGGGGGGGCTCCTTCCAAAAGATCTGGATCCTTTGTTTAAGTAAATTCAATCGGAGGAATCAGGATCGGCTTCGGCAATAGATCAGAAGGGTTTCGAAAAGCGTTCAGAAAAGTTTGAAGAGTTCAGAGGCTTTCAATTTTCAGAAAGTTTTCAGAAGATTTTGTGGAGAATTCTACAAAGGATCCGGAGATTTGAGATCTTGAAAGCGTTGCTTTTGCATGCTGAGCTTTTAAAAGCAGAAGGTTTCTGCTTTCTGCTATGTTTAGGATTCCCCGATTTGACGGATAATTGGGGGCCCCCAAAAGGGATGATTGAGGCTCTGCGCAGCTGCTGGACTTACCCCCTTGCGAAAATGACTGCTAGGCCTCATCAAATAAGCGGTCTAGTAAGAAATCGACAGTTTCGGACCTGGCTTCAAACCTCAAAATCCGGAGATTTGAGATCTTGAGAGCTTTGCTTTTAACTATTGAGCTTTAAAAGTAAAAGGTTTTTGCCCTCTTCTATTTTAGGGTTCCCCGATTCGACGGGTAATTGAGGGCCCCCAGAATTTATTGTTGAGGCTCTTGCTAGGCCTCCTCGAAAAAACGGTCTAATAATAGCAAACCTGAAAATTCGGAGTTTTTAGGTGTTCAAAAACCGGAGATTTGACGTTCTGGAAGCTCTGGACAAGGGGTTCAAATCTAAGTTTCAATCAGCAGCTTGGACTAGGGCCCTAACGCAGTTACTCACTGGCTGTCGTGCTTTTGAAAGCAAATTCGGGGTAATTGCTTCTATTGTTTTTTCTCGGAATTGTTTTTGGGCCGCGCATTGAGGGCCCCCAAACGACCGGGCGGAGTGCTGAATCATTTCGGCGAAACTTCGCACAATTAAGGCTCCCCCCCACACTAATCAAGGTTCAACATTGCACAAGACGCTTCAAAGCCTCAAGCGTTATCCCTGAGACTGCACCTCTTCGCCTTCATCCCTAACCACGAAGGCCTTACTCTCCTGAACCCCTCCATCCTAGCGCTAAGCACGAAAACCCTACGTCATGGATCTTTGACCATAAACCCAAAATCCTAACAACCTCAGCCCTTGGAGGGAAAAGCTACGACAAAGAACCTCAACCCCGAAACGCACAAACCCTTTGCACTCTGGATCCTAGACCATGAACATGTGAACCAGCCAATTCAGAAGCGAGGAAGAGCCAGAGCTCAAGAAGGACATGGCTGCTTTGGGGTTCAGGGGTTTTGTGGTTGGGATGTAGGGTTTGGGGTTTATTTTAGGGGCGGGGTTTGGGGTTTAGGGTTTGGGGTTTAGGGGTTAGGGTTTAGCGGTTGGGGTTGGGGGTTTAGGGGTTGGGGTTTTGGGTTCAGGAAAGTCGTTCAGGGATTTAGGGTTCAGGGTTTGGTTTGAGCGCCGCATTTTGCGTCTTGAGGCAACATTTTCTGGAGGCTTACTTGGAGGGCCATGGGGCATTGGCAAGCAGGTTTCTTCTAAGTCCTCTGACCCTTCAAGTAGGTTTTCGATGATGGTTGTTCAATGTTTTGGAGATCTGGGTGTGGGTGCTTAGCGTTGTACACATCTTTCCCGAAACGTTGCACCATTCCAATAAGTCTAAAGGCACGGCCACAGGGTGTAGAGTTAAGAATTCAGGGTCCAGGGTTCAGGGGCCAGAGTTTACTGCAGGATTAGGGCTTATCTTTAAGAGCTCTTAAGGTGCATGGAAGAATTTTGGACCGGCTACATCGGACCCCCAGAATACTGTAGTTCCTGGGGGATAGCCACATGGGCTTAGGGTTTAGGGTCTGACCCCACCTTGGCCCGAAGAAGAGTTCGTTTCAAATGCCGTCATGCCTTTTCTTCCTCCAGACTCTGAGGCCCCTGATCCCGACACCCAGATTTAGGGTTTAGGGTTTAGGGTTTAGGGTTTAGTTTTAGGATACTGCCTACTATAGGGCTTGTTGGCCTGGCAGCGGCTCAACCAACCAACACCTTCAGGGGCTTTGGGCCTTCCCTTCTGCCAGAATTGGCCTTCCAGGGCCAACAGCCTCTAAGCGGCCTCTCCGGCCTCCCACAGGGGCTTGCAGGGTTAAGGGCTTAGGATTTCGGATTTGGGCAATTGGGAGAATTTAGATTAAGGGTTCGGACATCCAAGCTTCTGAATTTTTTTTTTGGGACGCTCCCAGGGCTCCCAGCGGCCTCCTATGGCCTTGCAGGGGCCTCGCAGGGCTTTGAAGTCAGGACTTTGGGTTTAGGATGTAAGATATAGGACTTAGGGCTTAGGACGATTAAAGATTCACATTTTGGGGCTTAGGATTTGAGTTTTAGAAGTTAGGATTCAGGATTTAGGTTCGTAGTCTTGAGGCCTCAGGATAATCCATTCGATCCCTCGAAACAGCAACTAAGGTAAAAGCGGCACCACAGAGCGTAGCGACAGCAAGCGATGGCGCCGCGCGAAGACGGGAAATTATGTATCCCCATCCCCTGAGGTGTGTGGGGTCCCCATTCATGGGTTTCTGGTCTTCAGGCCTTAGAATGCCGCACCAAGGAGCGCAGCGACAGCTAGCGATGACGCCGCAGCCGCTTGCGCGATTTTGAGACCCTAAGCAAGAAGCTCTTGTGATAAAGGCGTGCATATATAAGGTCATATTCGCATGTATAGCACCGTCCAGAGATCTACGATACAACGAGAGCCTAAAGCAAAAGGAGTACTTTTTTTTCCTATCACAAGTCTGCTATGCAGTAAAATACTTCACCGCTTGCAAGGTCGGCTCCATTTCCTACTCCTCCTTACCGTAACCCAACACAAAAAGAATCCTCAACCCTGAAAGAGTAAGGATTGAGTGGTCATGGGGTGGGAATTTTCAGTTTTAACGCGGCGCGCCGCCCACGGCCCTTTGGGTCGAGGCGCGGCACTTCCAGGCGGAAACCCGAACCACTAAACCCCTAAACCGTATAATCCTTAAGCCCTAAGCCCTTATCCGTAAACCCTTTGTAGATCCATTTTGGGGTCTGGGCAATGAATTGCAGGACGGTTGGCGAAAAGCTGCTGCAGTGGAGGCAGCAGGTTGGGTGACCCATCCTTTGTGCCTGGGTGATGCAAAGCAATGCGAGGGGATAGGTTTTTGTTTTTGTTGATTAGGTGTTTTTTCGCGTTTAGAGTTTAGGGTTCAGGGGTTTGGGTTTTAGGGATTAGGCGTTTGGGTTCGAGGGCTTAGGCTTTAGGGCTCAGGGTAGCGCGAGCAATGTGGGAGTTTGTCAAGAGGGGGGTCCTTGGGGCCTTTGGGATATGTAGAGACTACAAAAGGTTTGGGGGGTCCTCTTCATGGGGTTATCTACAAATGACGTTGAGAAACTCTCCTGCGAGGGCGCAGGGTTTGGGATTTTAGGGTCTACGTGTTTTTGACTTAGGGTTCAAGGCTTAGGATCAGTATTACCTCAGGAATTTGGTAAGGTTACGGCTGTAGGGTTGGGGGCACAGGACTCAGAGTTTACGATTCAGGGCCTAGGATCAAGGATTTAACATCTAGGGCTTGGAGTAGGAGGATGAGGGGGTAGTGTTTAGGGATGAAGGTTTGGGGTTTCGGGATGGCGAAGCTGTGAAATGCAAGAGAAGGATCTCCGTAGGAGAGGGTCAACGTCGGACGTCGTACAGCAGTGCTGTGTATTGAAACTCAACACAAAACTGTTCCAATGTTTGAATATTGATACCAGAGCTTAATAAGTGAGGCTTCAATAGCGGATAATTTATGTTGCCCCAATAAGGCCACGGTTCCATTCGGTCCGGCTTGTCAGGAACCTAACCCTCTATAAACCTTTGACCAGTTCGAGACAGTTCGATTTGTACGGTTCGGTTCCACGGTTCCTCCAGTTCCTATTGTACATTAGAGTTCAGGTGTGCAAGGCTCGTTCTCCACTTCCAGTGCGAGACTTGATGAGGTGCTGGCGCCTCATCCCTAAACCCTAAACCCCTAAGCCCTAAACCCAACAGAGGGGTGCGGCAAATGTGAAAAACAAGCAAGGCATGCGGAAAGATTTTGTCAGTACTGGCGCCTGAGCCAGGACCTTATTTATGGTTTACGTTGAGGTTCATGGGACGTAGCAAGTACTTACAACTGGAGAGTTGTAACCCTACTTGTAATACAGGTCCAGGTAGGGGGGAGTATAAATAGGGTTACAACACCTGTTATCAGTAGTTACGAAGTCCCATGAAGCTTTCAGCAGGGTTTAGGTTCATTCCAGGTAGGCTTCCAAGGGAACCCTCGATAGCACAGACCCTGTGAACCTGCAGTTCCTTCTGGGGGGGTCTGTCCTGTCTGTAGGCCTCCTAGGAATCTACCCTACTATTGCCACTCTAGCCACAAAAATTTCAGTCCCAAACCCCAGAACCCAAAAGAACCAACTCAAGAACCATATGCCCCAGACCATAACCCCAAGCTCTTCAGCCCAAACCCCAAGATCCAAAACAGTCAGGCGCCGGTGTTCCTTTGCGTGGCCGGAGGAACTGGAGGGGAAACTCAGCTACACGGTGCTTGCCTGTGTTTTCTCGAAGTTCGCAGCTTAAAGTTGAGGAAGTGCAGAGGGTCCCGGTTTGATGAAGAGTTCCCCCCTACTGGTCACTTGAGCGTCTGGCGTGGTTCCGGAGAAAGCGATCCCATGACTGTGGTTTGGGCTTCCGGTTTTATTAAGTTTGGTGGTTTCAGCTTCCGGTTGAAGTCTTGGTTTAAGCCAGCTAGCGGTGGCAAGGCTTCGGCGATTCGGAAGTAAGTTTAATAGTCACAAAACATTTGCGCTGCATCAACATCAGCCCGAAAAGATGTAAACGCCTGATGAGACTTGACCCGCGACTGTGTGGCGAAACGAAACCCTGAAGCTGAAAGTCAAACGAAAATTAACCAGAAGTCCATGTTCGGGGCCACCTTTCAATGCCCGGATTTTGTCCCGAGGTGATATACGGCAATTTCCATTCCCAGCCTGTTTAGGGGGTCTTCCGCGGTGGACACAGACCATTGTGGGGATGCATCCAGGGATGCTTCTGCTTCAATAAAGGTATGCCGTATTATTTGATGCAAGAACCTAGGCTCTAAACCCTTAACCTTGAACCTTGAACCCCTAAATCCTGAGCCCCTAAACCGCTCTTTCGAGAGATGCCGCAGTAAGGACTGGACCAGTCGATGTTCGCAGCATGTGCTGCGTTGATGTGCCCATCTACCGCCGGATGATCCATGAGGTTGCAAAGCCAGCGGAGCAGCTAAAGGCGCATTGCCTGACTGTCCAAGTGCTCAAAAGCAGACAATTTGGGCTCAAATGGGCTCTCAAATAAGGATTTAGGGCCCTAATTACATACAATTTAGGTACTCAGGGTTTTCGAGGATCATTGGATTTGGCAACTGCTTGTAACACAGGTTACAACCCTACCTACATCTCGGTTATGGAGTTTGCACGGCCAGTTAGGGGAATGGTAATTGGGGGCTGGAATCCAGCTTTCAAATCCCCACTACGTCTCATGAACGTAAAAAGCAGAATCGGCATTTCGTGAACATAAAGGCAGAATTGTCATTTCGCAGAAATTGAGCTTTCTAAAAATATGTTTTTCGCTTGGGTTCCCACTGCAGCACAGCCACTAATGTAGAAAGTGCCCCCAAAGACGCGAGGCATGACTTGGACAGCCTACCAGATGGCCATGTTTTACGGTTTATGCTTAAGGGTTGTGCCTAGAATGTTGTCAGTGACCTTCCTGGCAATACCCAAAAGCCCTAAGCCTCGGTATTGGTTTCCACTGTTTGGAGATCAGAAGTTCAGCCAAAGCCTCCTGCATCTCTATGATCCCGTAATTGGAGCAGGCATGGTTGGGGACTTTTTCTCCCGTTCAAAAGGGGGGGCCCCTAAACCCTAAACCCCCTTGAGGGTTTAGGGTCCAGGGACTAGTTTCAGGGTAAAGGCCAAGAAAGCAACACTCTTGTGATTGTGCCAGCGGCAATCAACCCTTGGGTGATCAGATCTGTTTCCTTACTGGTTCTTAGTGGGGAATATGCGAATATACTATATAGGGTTTATATAGGGATTATATTCCCTTATTCCCTTCTAACCAACAAGTTTTGTGCGTAATCAGGCCAACATTTAGAGACACTAGCTAGCCTCAAATAGCATCAGGATGCCTGAAAAGCAGCGCTCAACTGTTCAAGATTCTTCATCCATGCTTTGGATCTGTGCCATAGATATCGGCCTCCGCCAGGGTTGCATCCTCGCAGCTCGCGCACAAAAGGTCTATAGACCGATACGAACTCTTCAAGCGCGATCCTTCCGTTTGGATCATTATTAGAAAAGCTTTTATGAGTTCTGGTTATATAGTACACACAACAGCGAAGGAACAAAAATACATGTCGCAAACGGAGCATGACTGGTTTTGTCACGTATCGGCCAACCTGCATGAGCCCTGGACTAACGTTATAACATATTGCTTAAAGACTTCCCTAAACCCACATCCCCCTACAGGTCCCCCCGGCCTAACTTAAGTCCATAGCTCTCACAAAGTCATAGAGGTTGCACTAGATGGACGTCAACACCCCAAGAATCATATGCAGTTCCTGCAGATTTTAGTAAATTCAATAGAACGACTTTATGATGTTAGTCTTTCGCTCTGTGTATGGTTATATACATATACAGACACCCACACCCCTATGGCTTCTGCCCGTTTTAACATCCACCCCTGCCCCAGACATACTTTTCCAGCTCGGCAGGGCTTTGGGGATCTTTGGGGTGAGTCAGGGTTTAGGGCGTGGCAAGGTGTTGGGTTTAGCATCACAGGCACTTGAACCCTTGACAGGCTGAGCTGGGTGCCATGAACGTCACTGACTATCGCTCGTTCCTTCTGAAAGCCTTGGACTATTTTGCTGATTGAGCAACCTCAGAGTTTGCATCTTCGGCTAAATGAGCTATAGTCTGAACTCCTTCAAGGGGGTTATATATGGATTATATACGGGAGTATTATCGGGGTTATTAAGGTAGTAAGGGGGATACTAGGAGTTTAGACAATGGCTCAAATACATCTCATGGTTCTGCCCCCCAAAGAGCGGTGGGCAGCTCGGGCTTGAGATTGCTGCAGACATCAACTGACACTTAGGGTTCAACGTTTAGGGCTTAGGGTTCAGTGTTTAGAGTTTAGGATTTAGGACTTATATAGGGCTTAGGGTTTAAGATTATAAGGGTTTAGGGTAGAGGGTTCGCATGCAAGTGGCCGTTGGGGTCCAAATACGCAAGCAATAAGAATAACACAACATGTTGACAAGGTTTGGGGTATGCATAGTGATGTATACTTTGACTCTGAGATTAGGGCTTTCGGGCCCCTAGGAGTCCAGGTGCCTCAACAAATAGGGTTTCATTAATTACCCCAGATCCAAAACCCTAAACCTTTAATCGTAAACCCTAGACCCTAAACCAATCGACGTGGAGGCTTCTGGCAGTCGGTAACTGGTTGAAAAGATGTTTGTAACCTTACTCATCATCCAACGGACAGGCCAAATATCTAGGCTAACCTACTTACAAGTAGGCCTCGTGCTTAAGGCGGGTGCAAAAACCTTGAACTCTACTCTATACTCGTTGGATTCTTGAGGCGCAGTAGTGCGCGTCCTTAAAATAGTCCCTAAGTAATCCCCCACCCTAAACCCTAAACCCTAACCTAAACCCTGCCGCAAGCACCAGCAAGTCGAGTGTAGTTCGATTGAAGGAATTAGATTAGGAGTGGCTGCGAAGTACTTAGCTAGGTAGGGAAGGAATACTTTGCGATTTTAGTGCTTAGGGTAATTCCGGGTTAGGGGAATATGGTACAAAATCATTGGGGGTAGAAGGTTTAGAGGAATATGGCCCATGATGGCTGAGGTTTAGGTTCTAGGGAAAGGTGGCCCATTATGGTTTGGCCCATGGATATGGTCGAGGGTTTAGGGCTGGGGGGAAGTCACAGGGAAAAGAAGACAGAACATGAACTGGTTAAACTAGGATTGTCCATGATGATAACACTTGCGTTTGTAATTTGCCTACCTACGCAGGTACTTACGTCCTTGCATAGGATTACTTCCACAAACGTGACTTAGAATTATACGTGTATTATCCGGCAGCACAGGGCTTCGTCAGAGTTCCTTGATATGCTCGATTTTGGACACTCCCACAAGCTCACATTCAAAGGGCAGTTCTAGGACCCATGGTTACACATTCTTTCCTGAACCTGCAACACACCCTACAGAGAGGGTCCCTGGGGCTTGGAGCTCAGGGTTCAGGGATTACCGAACGGTGGGTCTTGTATTGGATTCCCACCACTTTGACAAGGCCAGGTAAACTCCCACACACATCGCCTCACCGTCTAGGGTGTAGGACTCACTAAGAACATGATTCCTTGAGCAAGTTTCAGGTGGCGGGGCGCTGGTGCAGGATTTCCCCGTGTACCATGTATGAACTCAAAAGGGTTCGCTCTAAACCTTAAACCCTAAAGCCTAAATCCTAAACATCAACTTTCAAGCTCAAATCTTGCAGAAATCCGATGGCATGGAAGAATCCAGTGAGTCTGCCCCAGAGCTACAAGCTGGCCCCAATCCTTAATTACTTAGGGTTTAATTAGGATTTAGGGTTTAGGGTTTAGGGCCTTTCAGACTTGTCGTACTGGCTAGTTCTTAGGGAATGAAGGAATGACAAAAAATGGAAACCTTTGTACATACAGGCTTCCGAGGGGTCCATTCCGCTATTTGCCACAAAAAAAGCCCTAAGGGTCCAAGTACCCAATAATCATATACTTACCCCAAACCTGTACTACAATTACCTTTACCAAAGCCCTGTGTACCCAAATATTGGGTACATAAACACTTAGGGAAGGTTAGGGGTTAGGGTTGAGGGTGCAGGGTTTAGTTTCAGGCTTTAGCTTACGATGTGGGGGTCAATGGTCAATCTCAAAGGGTCACAAAGCCAAACGATGCCAAAAGTGTCTCCCAAGAAAACAGCGGCATGGCTTCCTATGGTGGTCATTACCCGGAGAACCAAGTACCCAAATGTTAGGGTTCGAGGTCCCAAATACCGTAATCTGAGCTGTTTTGGGGACCTAAAACCCTAGTACTTGAGTCATGGGACCCTCAGGGTTGTACAGCTTGGAAGAACGTAGTGTTTTCCATTATCTGTTCCATTGCTTCACGTCTTAATCGTAGGTTCATGAGCCTGGGTAGGTGCTTTTGGCAATTTTTTGCCGAAGCATATAGCTGGGTTATCCAACATGAGCTACTGTCAGGGTTTAGAGTTTAGGGTGTTAGGGCTACTGTCAGAATTATCCCTACTATGAGACCCCCCCAACACTGGACACATGGGTGCCTCTTGCGTCCCTGATATAGTCCCTAATAAGGAATCCATGGCCATTGGGTTATGCAGGGAATATGGACTTTATCACATACAAGGCCATGTACACGGGGATTCTTTACAGGGCTATAACCCAACTTGTTGGCACTGACTGAGTCGCATGTTCTCCCAGAACTCAGCGCCGGCAAGCTAATCCCAAGCTAAGAGCCTGCGGACCCTCAAACCTAAACCCTGAAGCCTAAACCCTAAACTCTGAACCCTGAACCCTGAACCCTAAATTAGGCCCTAAATCTGAAGCCCTCCACACTAGACCGCGGCAGGGAATCCTATACCGAGATCTCAAACCTGAGAATTGCCTACTCGACTCCGAAGGTGTGTGCTTGTTTTAGGGTTTAGGGTTTAGGCTTCAGGCTTTAGTATTTAGTGTTGTTTCCTGCTTGGCCGTAGTTCCAGGGATAGGTTTCGATCTTTTGGGGTTCCATAGGGGTATACCCGGTTTTATTGAGATAGACGTAGACAGCGGTATACAGATGCACATTAGAGCATGGGAAATAGAATGGAAGCTACCAGCTATGAGGTTTAGGGTTTAGGGTTCGGAGTTCAGGGTTGAGGGGTTTGAGGCTTCAGAGAATAGAGGCTTAGAGTCCTAAACCCTAAACCCCTAACCCCCTAAACCCCTAAACCCCAAACCCTAAACCCAAAGCAGGCTCGGAGCGCTGGCTGGACACCTAAGGCCTATACCCAAAGACCAAACTTAAAACCTAAACCCTAAACCCTGACCCAGTCCCGTGATTAATAAAGTCCCTTCCCTTAATAGAGATTATAACAGGGATCCTCAATTTTTTTGGCCCGTAAATGGAGGGGGTTTATCAATCATGGGTCTACATTATGCTACCTGGGCAAACAGCTCTTTCCCCTGGCTAGATGTTTCCAAAATTTTCAGGGGTATCCTCTACATTGAGACCTTCCTAATACCCTTAATTGAAAATACATAGCCCCGTATAGCGGGTACTCAGGCCCCAGTAGAGGGTAGGTGGAGGTTTCAGACATATAGCCCCCATTTTTGATGCCCTGGCTGTCGGAACTCCCCGAACAGGTAGCCATTTTTCTGAACCCAAGGACTCGATATCCCGCTATATAAGCTATAGTATGCTATAGTCTAGACTCCTTAAAGGGGGTTATATAGGGGATTATATAGGGTACTACTAGAATGGTTATCAAGGGGGATACTAGCAGTTTAGACCATGGCTCATATATCCCCAGAACCCCCCCTATATGCCCTGAAACCTTTTCGAAGGGACCCTGCACCCTAAACCCCAAACCTTAAACCCTAAACCCTAAATCCTAAACCCTAAACCCTAAATCCTAAACCCTGTGATAGCTCTTGAAAGCTCTGCAGCGATGGTCTGCTGAGAGGCCCGCAGCCCTTAAGACTGACGGAGCGCTTCTCCTACTTTGAATGTAAGGTGTCGGGTTTAGGGGTTTAGGGGTTTAGGGGTTTTGGGTTGCATGCTTGGGGTCGTAAGTAGGGAATGGAGGACTGGATGCCTATAGTAGCCCCTATACTGGGTTGCTGTTCAGGAGCTTAAAATAAGCTACCATGTTGAGGAAACTTGTTATTTCCTACACAGCCCTCAGTATGGTGACTTAAGCTAAGTTCCTTAACGGCAGCCTAGTATATAACCCCAACACGATTCCCTTCCGCTAACCCTTCATCCCTTCACGCTGTAAACACCAGAAGTAAGTGAGCAGCGGTTTTTTTACGGTAGATCAATTA
>CAJNIZ010046619.1:630-17970 GCA_905231905.1 Symbiodinium pilosum
CCCAGGAACGCCCAGTACTATGGGGAGATCGAGGTGGGCACGCCTGGACAGAAGGAGATGGTCGTGTTTGACACTGGCTCGGCAAACTTGTGGGTCCCCAACACCAAGCCCTTCCTGTCCAGCCACAACATCTACAGCCATGACAAGTCCTCCACGTACAAGAAGAATGGCACAACCTTCGCCATCCAGTACGGCTCGGGTCCCGTCTCAGGCGTGTTCTCCGCGGACGATGTTACCATCGGGGACCTGAAGCTCAAGGACTACACCTTCGCGGAAGTCGACAAGACTTCCGGCCTTGGCTTGGGATACCGCCTGGGCAAGTTCGATGGCATCCTCGGCTTGGGATGGGATTCCATCTCCGTTGGACATGTGACCACCCCCATGAAGGCCTTGGTGGCATCCGGCCAGCTCCCTGAACCAATCTTTGCCTTCTACCTCGGCAACAACCAGCCCGGTGAGCTCTTGTTCGGTGGCGTGGACCCCAAGCACTACACCGGTGACTTCTCCTTCGTGCCCCTGAGTTCGGAGACCTACTGGCAGATCAACATGGATGCTGTGAAGCTTGGAGGGGATGCCGTCTCCAGCGTGAAGAGTGCCATCGTGGATTCCGGCACCTCCCTCCTGGCTGGGCCAAAGGACGATGTGGCCAAGATTGCCGCCAAGCTTGGTGCCAAGTCCATCCTTGGCAAGGAGTACGTTGTGGACTGCTCTGCCAAACTGCCCGACCTCACCTTCACCCTTGGTGGCAAGGACTACACCCTCTCCCAGCCTGACATCATCCTCCAACAGTCTGGTTCTCAGTGCATCCTAGGCCTCACCGGCATCGACGTCCCCGCCCCTCGCGGACCCCTGTGGATCCTCGGAGACGTCTTCATGCGCAAGTTCTACGTGCAGTTCGACTGGGGTCAGAAGCGCCTTGGCTTCGCCAAAGCCGCCCAGGGAGCTTCTGTGCTGATGGTCTGAGGCTGAGCCTAATCCTCCTACGAGCTCTCAGTTTAGGGTTTGAGGGTTTAGGGGTTTAGGGTTTAAGGGGTGTAGGGTTTAGTGGGGGTTTAGGGTCTAATCCTCTCAAAGCAGCTGCCGTGTAAGATTGTTTTGAGAATTTTACTCTGTCAGCCAGTAGTTAGTTTGAAGTGCTATGTAGTTCTAATAGTTCCACATATACATGTGGGGGTTTCCTAAAATTAGGGATGCCATTTTGGGGGTCCCCATAATAAGGATTATTAGAAATGTTTGGAGTCTGTTTTGGGGTCCCCGTATTTGGGAAGCTACCATATATATTTCTTATACTTGTATATATCTATAGATCGCCAAAGAGATTCAGAGAGCTGGTGGGGGACCTTTTGCGATCCTGACTGAGACAGCAGATCGCATCACCGCGCACCTGTAGCCCTGTCTTCGAAGTTGAGAGAATACCGGGCACAGGGCGAGGAGCCTAGCAGCATGGTAGCAGCTCCTATCCCTCAAGGGGTCTGCAGTTTTGAAGTTTAAGGTGCTAATGTTTGCAAGGTGCCCCCCCTCTTTTGGCTTTCAGCAGTTGAGCCTGAATCCAACCCTGAACGCAGGGGCACTGCCTAAATCGTGTAGAGGTGGTGTAGACACATGCCATTGCCCTACAAGCATTACAACCCACACAAGGAGGCTGTAGACAATTCACCCTCTTCTAGGCGGAGGCTATTTTTCAGAAGCCTTGCACTCTTGGAAGCTCTTCCCTTAAGAGCACTTTCCTGACCGGTGTCTTAACATCTACCACCTTCCAAATGAGTCCCCACATATTCCATAAAAAGTACTCCAATACATCCCTTTGTACTCCCTCCACATTTTCTCTGGAGTCCCTAGGGCCGCGTTCATGTTGAGAGATGCCTGAAATCACCAGTAGCGCGATAGCCTTTTCGACTGCAAGCCATGCCCATCCAGCCATTTTCGCTGACCTGCTGACCCGGCATGTGTGGCACAAACACATCAGCACCCTCAAGCCTACGCCTTTCAAGCCTACATAAACCAGAAACGCTACATCCCTGAAAACCCTTAACCCTAAAACCTGGACCCTTACACCCTTTGGGGCTTGAATCCTTAACTAAGACTCTCGGAATGGAATGAGCACCTATGAAAGTCGTATATACGGTAACTCCCATACGAGGCAAAGGCCTCGTAGTACGTGCATGTACTCTTAGCGGGTTTAGGGTTTAGGGAAGACTGAGGGTTTAGGGAGGGCTTAGGATCGACTTAAGGAGGACTCAGACTTTAGGGTAAGGGTGTGCTTTCTTGACAACCCAAAGAACCGAAGCTGTACCCTACATAGACCAAGGCCTACCTAAAAAAGATCACAGGTGTTTCAGCAATGAATTTCGCCGAAATCCCGATGTCAGTTCAGGATCTACTCACAGGTTCCTGGGACTCAGTAATTACATAAAAGCCGGCTCCGGACCCTTTGTATGACCCACCTAAACCCTGAACGCCAAACATTGAATGGCCTTTGGACTTCTATAGCCCTCCCACCAATTAGACAAGTAAGGGAGTCCCTAAGTCCCCTGAAGCTTCATGCAACTACCATCAAGGGGACAGGAGGCTCTCGAATTTAGGGTTTATAGGGTCTAAGGTCTCGAATTTACGATTTACGGATACGGGGCCGTGGTAACTCCAACACCCCCAGAAGTAGAACCCAATCCCTATCAGATGACTTATAAAAGTGTCTTGGTGGTTGGGGGTTGTTGTTCCCAATGTTCCCCCCTTGAGACTAGGAAGGAGAATCGCAAGACATCGCAAGACGTTCTATATACACATTGAAGCACATATAGTAAAGTAGTGTCCTAGACACATATGACCGTTACATGAAGCCTTTGTTTGGCCTTGCGATTCCGACGAGCTATCGAGTCCTGTCATTTCTGACAAACATCGACATTCCCCAGTGTTTCTAAGGGCCCCCGCCAAGCTTTACTTCCTAAGTCTCTAAGCCCGAAACCCTAAACCCTAACGAAGCCTCACATCCCCGGAGACCCCCCTTGTACACAGAAGCTTCCGAAATACAAGTCTGTGCCTCGGACGTGCCATGGTTTACTTGGAAGCTGCAGAAAGTGGACCTAGCGTGTCTTTTAGGGCTTAGGGTTTCTACCTAAACCCTCCAATGTAGTACCTTTTTGGTAATCCTGATAAGAGTCCTAACCAAAAACCCATGCCAAACCCAAAAAGGAATTACATTGGAGGGTCTAGGTAGCCTCTATCTATAACAGCAGATTGCCCACTGCGTAGGAAGGTTTTATCTAGACGCAGGCCCCTGCACGGAAGCGTTAATAGCCGCATCGCAATAAACGCTCGGTGTTTTGAGGTTATCTAAGGGCACCTTTCTTTGTTTATGAAATGCTCAGATGTTTAACAGAAACCTCACTAAACGCAAGCCTGGTGCTGGGTCAGGGGCAGTTAGTCAGATAGTCTCGGAATCCTTTGAAAGCCTGCGCTGTGTGACGGAGTGGGGCCCGGCAGCTTTCCACACGCTCCGCCTGGGAGCGTTTGGTGACTGACCTCCCATCCGAACTTGGCATTTGGCCCCACGGTTGCGGCAAAAGGTTGCGGAAATGCCAGAGTGTCTTACTGGGTTTCGTCGAGAATAGAAATGAATAAGGGACAATCCCTATATATCATAGAGGGGTTATACAGGGACTTCATTCCCTTGTTCAACAATTACTAACCATCCATGTGAGCCTTCAACCAGCACCCGGTCGAAGAGTCCGTTCATGTAGAAGCTGACACGAGAAGCCCAGTTACCTTGCTTTAATTCCTCAATCTTATAGGCTTTTTTTGGCTATAGATTCCATTTGCGGCATGTAATATTCAGGGCACCCAAATGCGACCCTCCTGTTGGGAACTACTGATACACAGGGCTCTCGTCCCTAGGCCCAAATATGGACTCATACTACCTGTCACCCAGGGACCCGTTGCATGGGGCAACTGCGCTTCTGGGATAAGGTACTGACAGCATGTGAGCTATAGCCTAAACTCCTTAAAGGGGGTTATATAGGGGATTATATAGGGGACTACTACAGGGGTTATTAAGGGGGATACTAGGAGTTTAGACTATAGCTCATGTATCGATTGAAGATATCTCAGCTGTAGGATCTTTTCTGCTTGACTGGTCGAAGGCGCCTGCAGGCTGTGGCGTCCTGGAAGTCATCCAGGGGGCTCAGAAAAGCTTTTCACTTAATAGCTTAGTATGTAGTCTCCTATTTTTTATGGGTTCACTTAAAAGCTTGGTATGTATCCTCTTCTTTTCATGGGTATGTATATATATATATGCGTTGCTATTCCATTCCACACTGTCCTTCTTCCGGAGGCAAGGAACTTAATGACTAGCTTCTTTTTTACGAGCTTGTCCCCCAACTTGAAGGGTTCCAAAGAACATGCTATGAACATCCGTTGAGTTTATTAGTTGGTTTAGGGTTTACAGTTTGGGGTTTAGGGATCCCAAAGTACGTACAGTAATGCCCCTCCCTAAACCCTTTTACCCTAACCCCCTAAAGCTCTAACATCCGCCCAAAAGGCCCCATTGTTCTACATATTTTGGGTCCAGGCAGTGGTACCTGTTCAGTAGACGCCCTTTGAACCCTAAACCCGAAACCCTAAACCCCAAACCCTAAACCCTAAATCCTAAACCCTAAACCCTAAATCCTACGCCCTAACCTTCCCGTAGGGTCCAGGGAGATACCAGACATTTCTATCTTAGCCCTAATCCCCTGCGCAGACGAAGCACGGAGCCCGGGTCTTCGTGTTGGCTCCACGCGGACCAAGGGGTGAGCAGGAGGCACATTCGTTTAGGGTTTAGGGTTAAGGTTTAGGGTTTAGGGTTAAGGTTTAGGGTTTAGGGTTTCGCAAAGGGTTCATGTGAGCTAGAGTCTTAATTTCCTAAAAGGTGATCATACAAGGGAATTATATAGGGTTTTGGGTTTAGGATCTAAACTCCTCAAAGGGGGTTACATAGGGGATGATATAGGGGACTACAAGAGGGATTACTAAGGGGAATACTAGGAGTTTAGAGTGCGGTCCATGTAGTTATACAGTAAAAACTTAGGCAGAGTAGGTATATGGGAAACTTTTGGGCCCTTAAACATGGACGCGTTGGCATTGGTGGGTTTTTGGTGACTGTAAGTATATGAACAACCAACTGCAGTTTAGGCTTTATAGTCCCCCCCTTAAGTAGATAGAATATGGCTTTGGGTACATGAAAAAAGAGCCCCATATACCCCATAGAGTCTATATACTGAAGGGGGACTATAGGGTTAAGGCTGGATTCCCACAACGTTGTATGGTACGTATAGTCAAACAGGATCTTGAGGTAAGGTTTTGTTGAGGAGATCAGGTTGAATTAGCCGAGCATGCGCTGTTTAGGCATATACATATGTAAGTTTGGGGGTTTTGGTGATCGGGTTGAAGATGCATGGCTTAGCGGAAAGGATAAGAGGGCCGAGTATGCTTTTTGATTGGGGTTCTGTTGATACGGATTGTGTGGGAATACATATTGGTTGTAGAGGGCGTTCATGGTTTTTGAGAGACGTTTAACCGCAGGCTGTTTTGCGATTGCACTACGATGGTTCAGGCATCGCTGAGGAAAGTGCACGGGTACTTGAAGAATGGTGCATGGAATTGGAATAGACATACGACTTGGAAAATATGTTCAGAACTCAGTATAGCATGCATCTTGACAGACTTAATGCATGCATGAAGGAGATTAGTTCCACATCATAAAGACGATAGTAGCGGCGTCAGAGGAGTTGGCGTTTTGCGGTGAGCAGCTTGCCGTTAAGCGGTTTGGGGGGTCTTTGGGTGTTGGGCTTAGAGGGGTTTAGGATTAGTAGGGCTTTGGTGTTGTAGGACGCGCTGTTCTTCGATTTAGAGCTGCGAGGTTTGGATGGACGCCTCTTGGATTAGTGTTTGGAGCTGAGGTTTCGTTTTTAGGTTTTAGGTGTACATGGATGCTCCATAATTAGGGGAAGTCCAACATAGACACCGAAATACCCCCGAACCCTATATACCCCTCTATACCCCCTATACTTCCCTTAAAGGGAACCCCTCATTGAGGGAAACTTCCTAGAATATACATCTATCCCAAAACCCTGATCTGATTTAAGTAGGCCCCTACAATAGGGTTTAGGGTTTCTGCGTCAAAATGATCACTGTCATTCTGAGGCTTTTGTTGAGCGACTATAAGATTTGAATCTGCATAGGGTATTTATTAGATGCCCCTGAATGCGGCCCCTCAATGGGACCTGCAATGTGTGGCCACTGTCGCAGCCCGAAATTCAAAGCCCTAAACCCTAAACCCGAGTGACAGCGCTAGCTGCAGCACACAGGTCCATGCCCGGTTCCCAAACCAAAGTTCCCATGCCGAAGTTAAACTGAAAACGACGAAGCCTGCCTATTCAGTGGGGCATGCCCGTACATGACCCTGAACCCTGAACCACCCTAAACCCTAAATAGAGAATGGGCTTTCCCTAGACGGCCCTAAACCCTCAACCCCGCTCTCTATTCAGTGGGGCATCAACATGACGGAGCTCCTGGCCTATGCCTTGACCAAGATGCATAAGGTGGTCGCAGAGGAGGCATTTAGGGTTCAGGGTGTGCGTGGGGCTTAGGGATCGAGTGTGGTACGCCGTGGCGGTGTGTTTTTTTAGTGTTTCTATTTTTACGCGGTTTTAAGAGTTTTTCTAGGGCGTAGTGTTCTGTAGGGATCAGGGTTTAGGGTTTAGTAGGGTTCAGGGTTTAGACACAAGGGTTTATAAGGGTTCAGGGTTTAGGGTTTAGGATTTAGGGATCAGGGCTTAGGGTTTAGGGTTCAGGGCTTAGGGATCAGGGTTATGGGTTCAGGGTTTAGGGTGAAGGGTTTCAGGCAGTTGAAGATGTTTGCAGATTGGACTTGGGGACTAGGTGGACACTTGTCGGATTGGTGTGTTTGCCTTTTTTGGATTGGGGTTCAGGGTTTAGGGGTTGCGGGCTTTGGGATTTGGAGTTTTCGGTGCAGCAGCCAGGCTGGAGAAATGAGGTGCATGGGTCTTACACTAAGCTTTTTGCTGGCCCACTTTGCAGCATGTGGGAGGTCAAGCATGCCCTAAGGGTCCAAGGACCTTTAGGGATTCGAAGACAAGGTGTAGCGTTTAAGCAAGACTTAATCTGGGGTTCAGGTAGAAGCCTGAATAATTACAAGCGGCATCACGCAAGAGATCTCGCTTTGCTAGTGTAACATATCCCGTCTGCTTATAGAAAAATCTGATTGGGCTCTTACGTTAGGCATTCGGATGTTGAGGTTTTGGGTAGACCTTTCCAGATCGGATCTTAGCATTAGCTTAGAATTCAAGGCGTCAAATCATTTGGCAAGGGCACCATGGATGTTGTAGCGCAAGGTGCGAAGAAGTCACTTGATTCAGATTTTTTGGGTTTAGTGGTACCCTTGTTGGCACAAACCAATTAGTATAACCCTGTGAACCCCTGCTCGGGGAGAACTGCAATAACGGCCCCTCATAACTACATGTCCCGGCTTGAGAGGCTTAAAGGCCGAGATGAGGACGCTAGCATTCTGGGAACCTTTTATCTCTAGTGATTTGGGGTTTAGGGATTTAGGGTTCAGGGTGCAGGGCTTAGGGTTTAGGGTTGGGTAAAGGGTTCAGGGTCCCGTAGGGCTGATGGTTTATTGGGTCCTTACATCCCAAGCTGTGTGGGCGGCAACGTTCGAATCGCATGCGTCGCGCACGCGCTGCCTTTCATACCACTGATACTAGGCTGGATACTTCTAGGGTTCTATCCGGATATTAAGATTCCAAATAGTTGAGAATCAAACGGGAAAGAACATGGAGGATGAAATGTCACCTGGATGTTTCATGGGTGGCCCTGAAACCTAAACCCTAAGCCCTAAGCCCTTCAAAATCCGCATGGCCTTGATATACCATATTTCCCATGGTCTAAGGTAGTAGGGGTCAAAACCCTAAGCCCTAAACCTTGGATAACGATCATGGAAATCCTGCAGGGTCCCAGATGCCAAGTAGTTAGGGGAGTATGGTTTGGGGTATAAGGGTTTAGGTCACGTGGACCGTCCACCCAGTAATGGTGAGTATAAGTGAGAATAGGGATTTTATAAGGGTTTTCTTATATTCCTAGCATACGAATAGTACAGAATGGGGGGTCTTCCTAGGGTTTAGGGTTTGCGGGCTAAAGGGTTTAAGGGTCTAAGGGTTCAAGGGTTTTTGGGTTTAGGGTTTAGGGTTCCGCTGTACGTGTTTGAAGCACTCCTCCCGAAACCCTCACATCCTCGTGCAATCGGTATTCCCGTGAAGCCGGGAAGAGTGGAAATATGTTTCGTGGTACTCGACAGAAAGCTACACATGGGATGCCCACTGGGGGTTATTATGGGAGGTTCCATGTTTTTGGATCCTTTAGGGGGTCTTAAAAGGGGGTCGTCGAAATCCCAAATGCCCCTAAGGCCTCTATGTTAGCTACACCTCCTTGATGCAACCCCCAAGTAACCCCCCTAGCCCCCCCCTCCCCTGTGAACCCTGAACCTTAAATCCCTGAACCTACGTCGAGTAGATCTCTTTTGAGAAACTTTCATATCAGACAGCTGACTTCCTGGCAAAAACAGGAGTGTAAGACGTTAAGGTACCCTATACCCTAAACCCTAAGCTGTTTCCGGCTTCAGGGGTGTTAGGGCCTGTTAGGGCTATAGATTCCGGATACCCCCCAAAATAGGACCTACATACATCCCTTTAAAGGGTACTTGGGGAAGTCCTGGTTGGGGGCTTAGGGTTGGGGAATGGGGTTGCAGTTTAGAGCATTTGGAGCCCCTGGGGTCAATTAAGGGTCAGGGCTTTGGAGGCCTTCTTCTTCAGCTCCAGCTGGCCGAAAGACCTTATGCTTACTGGACCTTAAAACTCTAAACCCCCAAACCCTTGCTAGAGATAGCATTCCTGCTCAGGAAAAAGGTCCGGTAAAAAAAACCAAACCCTTAAAACTAAGACCCTAAACCCTAGCTCCTAAACCCATAATAGGGTATACTATAATATTAATGGTATTTGGGCCCTAAAACCCGATTATTTGGGTCCTTGGACCCTTAGGCGGGAATGTAACAGGATACGAAGTTTGCGGTGGTGTGGGTCCAACTCAGCGACCATCGCGCTGGGGCGCCAGGGGGAGACTTCAGGTTGAACTTAGCCATTCAGGGTTTAGGGCTTAGGATTTAGGAGTCAGGGTTTCAGAGTTAAGGTTTGGGGGTTTAGGATTTGGGGGTTAGGGCTTGGGATTTTTTAGAGTTTAGGATTTAGAGTTTAGGGCTTAGGATTTAGGAATTAGGGTTTAGGAGTTAAGGTTTGGGGGTTTAGGATTTAGGGTTGAGGGTTTAGGATTTGGGGTTTAGGGCTTGGGATTCAGAGTTTAGGATTTAGGGTTTAGGGCTTAGGATTTAGGATTTGGGGTTTAGGGACTAGGTTTTAGGGTTTATGATTTAACGTTTAGGGTTTCGGGATTTCGTGGTTTGTGGTTGGGCCCGTAAGGGGGAGTTTCGGGGGCTATACAGGGTTTAAACGGAACTACATTTGGTCATGCGAGGATTATATAGAGCTTAGAGATATAGTCCCAGTAATGGAGAATCAACTGGAAAAGAACATGGAAGATGAAATGGAAACCGGGCTTGAATAGGGGGAACCTAAGGGGGTAGTATAGGGGGTTTGTACGGCAACCCCTACGGTAGACTCTTGTGTCTTGGATTCAGGCACCCACCCACTAAAGCACCCAACCACCCAGATGCCCTTCCACCCACCCGCCCGCCTAGATCTAAGTGATGAGGGAAGAGTTCGATGCAAGGGTCAGGGGTTGTAGGCTTCAGGGCCGATGTGACGCTGTGCGTCTTCTTGCAGATTTGCCGAACACTTTGCACGACTGAATGCCCAAGGCCAACGCTGAGCACCAAGTCTTGAACCAATAATGGTTAGACCCTAAACCCTAAACTCTGAAGCCTAAACCATAAACCCTGAAGCCTAACCCTAAATAAACCCTAAAACCTAAACCCTACCTTCTCTGCATCCAGCAACCCCGAAGACTCGGAACGCTTAGGCCGCGTAGGGTTGGGTTATAATCCTTAAGGGTTCGAGGGGTCCAAATCTAGATACCTGGGTCCTGCCCCCATTCAAAGTCGGATTATATATGTATATATTGAATATACATATCTATAGGGGCCTCCAAAATATTCTTTGAATTTTTGGTTACCATAATCCTGATAACAACCAAAAATTATGATTCTTAATGGGGTTCTAATGCCAGTTTAGTTATATCGAGACGTTAAAATGCCCCCCCCCCTATTCGCACTCAAAAAGCCGAACGGTGATGTGAGACCGTTACACGATGCCACACACGGCGTCAGCCTTAACAACAGGATACAGATTGCTGATCGTTTGGAGGTCCCGGGACCGGCAGACATCTTCGAAGTGGTCGCGTGTGCTGCTGATGCAAAGGAGGTTGCCTTTTGCATGTGTGCCGATATTGCACAGGCCCACAGAAGGGTCAAGATCAGAAAAGTGGACTGGCCGAGACTTGGATGCAAGGCCACATCATCTGCCAAGGTGGTGTGGTTAGATTGTGTCGGGACGTTCGGAGTGAGTTCCGCGGCGATCCTTTGGAGTAGATTGTTTGGATGTGTCGGAAGATGGGTCCTCCGTGTTCTGGGCCCCAGATGGAATCTTCAGGTGATCTTTGTGGATGATCTTCACATTGTTGTGCTTGGTGCAGACAAAGATGTCGTCCGTTAATGGCTGGGTGGAGGCAGGACCCAATAGATAACATGTAAACTGAAGGGCCCGAGGCTGGTAGTACTTATCTAAACCCATTAACCCCTTGACCCTAGACCCCTAAACCTTAAACCCTCAGAGCCCTAAACCCTAAACCCTAAACCCTATAACCCTTCCGGCCCTAGGCCCCAGAGAGCCCCTTTCTGCACCATTGAGGTCGGACCATTTCAGTGCTGGCGTTTTGCAGAAAGCCTTCACGAAAGGCAGCAGGGGTGTGGGCTGTGGGGCTTAGCGGTTGAGAAGGAATGAATAAGGACATGGAAGCTACTATTTGGGGTTTAGGGTTTAGGGTAAGGAAATGGAAGCTACTATTTGGGGATTAGGTGTAGGTTAGGGAACGGAGAATCAAATGGACAGAAGCCGGGAAATGACATGAACACCGGGCTTCTATAGTGCTTTGTAGGGATATGGCTCCATTATAATCCTCCTGCAGCTCTGGTATAAGATGCAACAAAAATGGTAGTTTCCCAAAATAGGGGGACCCCAATATAGACCCTAATATATTATCATCGTTATTGTAGGAACCCCCCAAAAAGGTACCCCTGATTTTGGGAAACAACCAAATCCTTCTAATTACAAGGGCTTCTACATTCCAGGCTTCAGGCAACCCTTCAGCCGACTAGAATGATGCGTTGTTGAGGAGCAGTATGCAATGCCACATTTAGGGGGTTTTAGAAAGTACCCTGAACCCAAACCGTAAATAACTCGGTAAGTTCGACTTTTTCTAGGGGACCCTGAACCCTAAGCCTTAAATAACTGGGCAATTTCAACTTTTTCCAATCCTTGCACCCAAAGCCAAGAAATACCCTAAACCCTAAGCCTTAAACCCATTGTCAGGTACAGCTCCAATTTCGAGGCTCGCGCGGAGAGAGTTTACTGGGGTCAATGTAAGAGATTCACCATCTTTATAACCCAAACCTTAAACCCTAAAGCTTTGGGGTTTAGGGTTTGGGGTTTAGGATTTTGGGGTCTTGGGTTCAGGCCGGTCCCTGGAAACCCTAAACCCTTCACTCTGAAGGTGCGGGGATTCCTTGTCTAAACACTACACGGGCCCCAAAGTAGCTATTTCAATGCCCCTAATTCCTTAAGAACAGCCCAAGAGGCATTGGTCTACTTACTTCGAGGGTTCAGGTAGACCCTCTTGCCTTTAGGGTTCAGGGCTTGAAATTTAGCGTTTAGGGTTTAGGATTTGCCAGCCCCAAACCTTCAACCGCAAACCATAAACCCCAAACCCTCAACCCAACACCCTTAACCCTAAACCCCACACCTTCAACCCTGAACCCTTTACTGTACAAGACTCCTTGGGATTTAGCTTGGACCTTAGACTCTTAACCCTGTGGGATTCCCTTATACTCCCATTATAGGTACTTAAGGGTTAAGCCTTAGTAGGGGTCCTAAGTGACACGTGGCGTGACTCCCGACTGCTATTCCATTGCTTTATCGGACGGAGTACCTGAACTTTGTCAAGCAAACACCGGACGTGCCCAACGATGAGGGTTTAGGGTTGTCAGAATGAGCTATTTTAAGATACATAGACAGACAATACTGCCATGCAATTCCTTGAAGGGGGGAGGGGGAAACAGGTTATATAGGGTTCAGGGATCAGGGTTTAGGGTTTAGGGTCTAGACTCCCTAGAGGGGGCTTACATGGGGGATTATATAGAGCAATCTTGTAGGGCTTATTCAGGGGAACACTAGGAGTTTAGACAATAGCGCATGTCATGGTTGGGGACAAGATCTACCGGCACGAGGTAGCAGCAGGCTACGGCCTCTCTTCTACCTCCCCGCGAGACACCCGAAATCCCAAAACCTCAGTCTGCCTACATTCCTCGACTATGCAACCCTTATATAAGCCCTTCAAGCCCTCAGCCCTTGAAGTTTTAAGCCCTAAATCCTAAACCCTATCAAGTTCACTTGTGGCGAAGGCCATCCATGTTGTCCACCCTTCCTGGACCACGCGCATTCTCAGGCAATAGCGTTGCTTGCTGTTAAGGAATTTACATTAAGTTACCATAATATGGGTATATGGTAAATACTACATAGTAGGGCTTCCTTATCGAAGTAGATTAATTTCAGTTCCTGAACAATGACCCAGTAGCTGCACAAGTCTGTGCTTATGGCTTGGGTTTACGGCCTAGACTGTGCATCGGTTAGGATTTGGGTTTCGGGTTTAGGGCTTAGGAAGCGCTCTCCAATAAAACAAAGCGTGTGGAAATATATTCTATTATGTTATATGTAAGAGACTATGATGGGAATGATATCGGCAATTGTTTCCCGTTGGGGGTGTGTGTCTAGGATCTAAGGGATTTGGGGTTTAGGGATTTAAGGTCTATTCGGGGTTCTGGACTTTAGTAATGTGGCAGTCAGGTCTGATGTCGACATGGGGTTAACAGGTATTGGTTTCGTGCTTAGGCTGTTTAGCTGTTGTATTTTGAGTAGGATTTGAGAAAGCAACCAGGTAACGACAGCTTCTTTCGCCATATCCATCGCTATATTATACTTCATTGTACCATATGATACCATCGTTTGCCATATTATACTGTAAGATAGCATAGTATTACAGTATATCATACCGCATAAAAATGTCTTTTACTCGATTAGACAATATTCTGTTGCAATATACTAGATCATTCCATTTTACAGCGAATTGTACCATATCCCATCATATTATACTATACCATGCTATTGCCTTCCTGCACTCTCTGCACTTTCGGGTGGGGTGGAGAAGAGCTGCGACCCATAGCTTGCCAAGCAATCCTACGGCCGCTGCTAGAAAAACCTTGGTTTACGGCCTGTAGGGTTGACCATCGTGCCTCCCCTGCCCACACCCCCTAAAGGATCCAAAAAAATGGCACCTCCCAATAATCCCCTATAGTTGCCTCAATGTAATAAAGGGGTGGCATTTTTTGTTGGGTTCCGTTTTTGGATCCTTTCGGGGGTCTGGGGCATGAGTGATGGCGACACGGAAGACTTCCTGGCACCGGCCGAACGGGTCTTCATGGGGCGGCTCCTTGTACTAACCCGCGCGGAGCGTAAACCCTAAACCCTAAACCCAATTTTTGGCCTCTGCCACAGTTTCAGTTGGTGCTTGAAATCTGCTGAGGTCAAGCAAGCCGAGTCTTCCTTGACTAGGGTTTAGGACTAGGGCTTCGGCTTTAGGGATTAGCATTTAGGCTTTAGGGTTTAGGCTTTAGGGTTTAGGATTTAGGGTTTAGGACTTAGGGCTTAGAATTTGGGGTATAAAAAGCCCTGCATGACCCTAAATATCTGATTTGAGGGGAATCAGGGCTTTCTCGTCTACGAAGGTAGTGCAGGACTTTTCCTATCACTGTTTTGGAAATGAACGTATAGGTTACGAGAAGGATTTTTGAGTTGCGTAGAGATACTGTAGGGATGATTGTAGATTTCCCTTTCTTCATCCCCTTCTCACACCTACAGCCCAAACCCTAAATACTAAACCCAAAAACTAAATCCTAAACCTTAAAATTTAAAATCTAAATCCTAAACCCTAAAATCTAAAATCTAAATCCTAAACCCTAAAACCTAAAATCTAAATCCTAAACCCTAAATCTTAAGTTCTAAACCCTACGTAAGAAGATTGAAGGGAACAAAGATCATCCCCAGCACTGCTAAAAATCCCGAAGGCCATGATTTTCCGTGTTTTTTGAGGATACGGTTTAGGGTTTAGGGTTTAGTCCCCCTTAACTGGGTAGGCCCCTGGGATATTTAATATTTTCCCTAGTGGCTTTAATAAGGGACCCTAGACACTAACATTTTTCAAAGGGGTTTAGGAGCCAGCCCAGTTAATTAGGTAGAATATGGGGTATATGGGGATCTTATTATAATATGCCCAAAGACATCTTCTATCTACTTAAGGGGGACCCTAAACCCTAAATAGTAGTTTCCATTTTCTTTTCCATTTTCCCATTATAACCCTCAACCCTAAACCCTTAACCCTAAATCCTAAATCCCAATATTCTACTTATTCCATGGGGACTATAGGTATAGGTAGCCCCTGGATCTTCGGGCCTAAGGCCTCACGGTCCCCCCTAAACCTCCTAGATCCTGCGTACCCACACCACCTAAAGGATCCAACAAACGGAACCTCCCAACAATCCCCTAGTTGCCTCAATGTAGTAAAGGGGGATCATTTTTTGTTGGGTTCCATTTTTTGGATCCTTTAGGGGGTGTCTGGGTAATCTGTGAACTTAAGAGCCCTTAAGCTGACAGGCTGAAATCCTAAGCTGTAAGCCATGAAGCCCATAGCACTTGAACCGACCGTAAAGTTTAAACCTTTCCTTGTAGGGTCGGGGTTTAGGGTTGTAGCGTGTAAGGGTATAGGGGTTTAGGGTTTAGGGGTTTAGGGATTTAGGGGTTTAGAGGTTAGGGGGCTTGGCAAGTGTTCTTATAACTTTACAACCCACGTAAGAATGCCAGTTCTCCCCCCTGAATAATCTACTTGTTAAGCCACCCCCTCGACTATCCAACACTAAGCCCTGAACCCTACACCTTAACTACCCTAAACCGTACACCCTAAACTCTTATCCCTACACCCCAAACCCAAAACCCAAAGCCTAAACGCAAAGTCCCCCTTCACCCTCCAAGTATAGCCCTAAATCCTAAACCCTAAACCCTAAATCCTAGACCCTATATTCTATCTACTTACGGGGGAGTATAGCTCTAAAGCGCATGCCATGACCCATCCGTGAGGCTGCTTTTGTGGCCGCTAGCCAGTGAGGAGCCGAATGAGGGATGTGGGAGTTGTTCAAAATAGGTTTTGGGGTTTAGGTTGGGTACTGCCCCCCCAGTAACAGTCTATATTAGGGGTCCTATTAAGGGCTATATATAACCAACCTATATTTATTATCCAACTGTTAGTGAGGAGGGGCAGTACCCAAGGTTTAGGGCTACGGGCATAGGGTTTAGGCTTTGGGGTTAAGGGCTTAGGGACCCTAAGGAGTACGTATAGGGAGTATGAGGGGATGATGGTGGTCCCAATTCAGGATCAGATAAGGGAAGTGTTTTGAGAAATATGCATGTCAACTTGCTAACCTACTTGCCAGGGCTTACCGAACTTTCCGCAGAGGTCCTTAAGCCAAGTAAACCCTAAAACCCTAAGCCAGTCGCTTCCTTAAACCCTTTAACCCCTGAACCCTTAAAACCCTAAACCCTAAATCCTTTACACCCTAAGCCCTAAGCCCTAAATCCTAAGCCCTTGAAATCTTGAACTCTTTACCCTTTAGACCCTGAACCATGCCTTGCTATGGGCAGAAAACTAAACTTAGAGAGGGGTGGCTGCCGTCAAGAAACATACCAGGAACACTGCGCGAGCTGTTCGTAAACCATAAATCCTAAACCCTAAGCGTTAAATGCCCTAAGCCTTAAACCCTAAACCCTAAGCCCTAAACCCTATAAGCCCTATAAGCCCTAATCCCTAAGGCCTAAACCCCATGTCAGTAAGGGCCCAGGGTTGCTTGCTGGCTTGCTAGGGTTAAGGGCTTAGGGTTTGAAATTTTGAGATTTTGAAATTTTGAGATTAAGGAAGTTTAAGAACCCTAAGTAGTGGTAGGTTTATATGGGCTAGGGTTTAGGCTTTAGGCGTAGGGTTCGGGGTTTAAGCTTCAGGGTTTGGAGTTTAGAGCCCTAAACTGGGGCCCTAAACCCCAAACCCCAAACCCCAAACATCCCAAAACCCTAAAACCTAAACCCCTAAACCCTAAACCCTAACCCCCTAAACCCTAAACCCTAAGCCCTAAACCCCCTAACCAAAAATGGTTTGGACGGCAGACTTGTCTCGCCGACGTCAGCCAAGGTTAGGGGACCGAAAGCCAGCTAGTATAGGGGCCTGAATACGGATATTACCGCCGCCAATAACGGAGAATCAAATGGAAAAGAAAATGGAAAATGAAATGGAAACTGGTGTTACAAGGTATTTAATTGGGATTAGGGTTTAATGTGAGCTAAAGTCTAGACTCCTTAAAGGGGTGTTATACAGGGGACTATATGGGGACTACTATGGGGGTTATTAAGGGGCATACTAGGAGTTTAGACCATAGCTCCAAAGATTTCCAATTTTATGGCTCCATATTCCTTAGGGTTTAGGGTTTAGGAAATAGTTTCCAATCTTATGGTTCCATATTCCTTAGGGTTTAGGGTTTAGGAAATAGTTTCCAATATTATGGTTCCATATTCCTTAGGGTCTAGAGTTTAGGAAATATTTTCCAATCTTATGGTTCCATATTCCGTAGGGTTTAGGCTTTAGGAATAATTTCCAATATTATGGTTCCATATTCCTTGGGGTTTAGGCTTTAGAAAATAATGTCCAATATTATGGTTCCATATTCCGTAGGGTTTAGGCTTTAGGAATAATTTCCAATATTATGGTTCCATATTCCTTGGGGTTTAGGGTTTAGGAAATATTTGCCAATATTATGGTTCCATAGTCCTTATATAATTGTGTTCTATGGTACCTCAAATGGACCTCAAAATGATATTGGTAATTATTCGGATTAAGGCCCTGTAG